>QKWP01000604.1:217227-257082 GCA_003550325.1 Gigaspora rosea
TATTTTTTTATAATAATATATAATAAAATATTTAAAATATAATACTAATAAAAAAAAATAAAATTTCATATTAAATTGTGAAAACTAGCATGGGGGACTTTCACATTTTTCAGAAAAACACAGTGATTATTATAAGGTAGTTAACCAATAATAAACTGGCTTTTTTAACACGTGATATCATTTTTGTCAAAACAGATAGATAATCATTAAACAATCAACAGGCTTTATTCATATTTTAAAATTTTCTTCGAAATAAAATAACCCACACTGTAAAAGAATCCAACTATTAATTCATGCACTAATAGCAATTTTACAGTTTTAAAAACTTTATTTAAAAGGCTTTGATAACAAGTTACACGTCCCTTTATAGTTTTTCTTAAAACCCGTGTAATTAATAAAACTATACCGGTACTATTGTATATATTAATAACTTCTACTGTGTTAAATATCTTTTAAGAACCATCATGACTTTAAGAAGAATCTACAAAATTTGAAAATAAAAGCTAACAAGTTAATATTATAACTAAAAAAACAAATAAAAATAAAAAAAACATTGCTGAACTTTGTGAATTGAGCAGTACAATATACTTTTATTACCTCTTACTATATGGTAGATAGTACTTTAACCTTCACTATAACTACCCGTAATGCAGCGTGATGCAAATGATGCAACTTGAGTTTATTGAAAAGACGTTCCCTACAAAGCTATTTTATTAGTAAAGTATTACATGAGTGATTTTTTTTTTTAGATTTGCTTATACCCGAAAATTCTGGTTTTAGACTACAATTCTGTATAAATACTTGTGTAATATAGATTCCAGAAATCATCGGGTTCGAATGTCTCCCATGTTGTGAAAACTTGTGAATATTTTATATTTAATAATTTAATATATTATATAATAATAATAAGTAAAAAAAATAAAGTTTTATATAAATTGCGAAAACTTGCGAAAACCTGTAAAACGTTTAAAAATTGCAAAAAGCATAATTATGTGAATATAATAACTATTAATTGATATCATATCAGATATATATCGATTAATATCTATATCAGATATATATCAATTACTACTAGATATATATCGATTACTATCACTATCAATAGAAATCGGCAGGGGTAATTAGAGTGCTGACAGATATTATATAATATTTTTAGAGAGGGGTAGCTGGGTATAATATACTATATATATGCTTCATATATAATGTGGGGGGGAGGGGATAACTCTCTTATTAAAAAAATATTACGTAATATCTGTCAGCGCTCTTAGTATCGATATATATCTTACCAGTTAGTAATCGATATATATCTATATATAAAATTTGCTGATGTTGCAGTAGCATACAGGCTTGAGATACTTACCCAATGTGGTAGAGGCAGCTACATGGCTTGAGATATGAACCCCGAGAAATATGCTAGTAAGAGATTTTCTGGGTAACCAGATTTTGGGTATACCAACTTGAAAGCATAAAGCGCCTACCTGGCAACACACACCAAATTGGAAGTGATGAATTAGAAAATATTAGTAAAGTATTGGTAAAGTGGCGGACATGTGGATGTTGATTGTTGGTTAAAAAGAGACTACAAATCCAGGCCAACTATATAAATAGGAATATAGAAGGCTCTGGTGGGTTTTAGCCATGGATAAAAGGTTTATAGCCTGAAGTCCTAGTCTCAATACTTGTATATAATATATATGTATTTACGGCACTATCAAATGTCAATCTACTTAAGTATTAATAAAGTTTAGAGCAGGAGCTACACCTCTAATATTAAAAAAAACAATTCTAGAACATTTCTAGAACGATCTACCATGTTTTGATTGGTTCTTGATAATCTTTTTTTAACTAAAGTTTAGGAAAGTTCATTGTATCTAATTATAATCTAAATAATATATAAAAAAAAAGTTAAGATCATATGGATTTATAATTTATGATCTTTTTATAATTTACTTTTTAAATAGATAAATGAAACTCGAAATTATATAGAGTTTTCTTATTAAAATAAGTACACAGTACACTTTTTTTCTTAAATAAATTCGAACATAAATCTACAATCAAGCCAAGTATTGCAAACAAAGATACTTATACTACTGTAATACTTTAAAGTAAACTTATTGAGACAATCAAAAAGGGTTAGAATCTCAATTTTCAAGTCATTTGTAGAGAATTTATGGAATTATAGTCGATTTCTTGCAAAAATGTTTGTCGAATTTTTTTTTTTATATTCAGCATATCTTTTGGATATGTTGGTTAAAGAAAACAGCCTTTTGCTTTTAAGTAAACTTTAGAAGGGATTAAAAAGGATTAGAATTTTAATTTTTAGATTATTTGGTCAAGAACTTGCAGAGTTATAGCTAATTTTATTGTGAAAATGTTTGCCAAAATTTTTTGTCCAAATATAAATATATTCGTCATATTGTTTTGGATATATTGGCCAAAGGAAACCTCTATTATATGTCTAAGTAAACTTATATAGAGGAAATCACAAAGGGTTAGAATCTCAATTTTTAGATTATTTAATCAAGATCTCATAGAGTTATAGTCAATTTTCTTTGTAAAAATATTTGTCAAAATTTTTTGTCTAAATGTAAATATAATTGTCACATCATTTTGAATATGTTGGCCAAAGAAACTATCTTTGTACATCTAAGTAAACTTGTAAAAAGGATTGAGAAGGGTTAGAATCTTACTTTTTAGATTATTTAGTTAAAACTTATAGAGTTATGGTTGATTTTGTTGTGAAATTGTTCGTCAAAATTTTTTGTTTAAATATAAGTATATTTTTTATATTGTTTTGGGTATGTTAGCCAAAGAAAACAGGCTTTGTGCTTCTAAATAAACTTGTAAAAAGGATCAAAAAGGGTTAGAATTTTAATTTTTAGGTTATTTGGTCAAAAACTTATAGAGTTAGTTGATTTTGTTGTGAAAACATTTGTTAAATTTTTTTTAAATGTAAGTATATTCATAACATTGTTTTGGTCTGTTAGTCAAAGGAAATAGCTTTTGTACTTCTAAGTAAACTTGTAGAAAGTATTAAGAAGAGGTCAAATCTTAATTTTTAGATTATTTGATTAAGAATTCACAAAGTTATTGCCAATTTCATTGTGAAAACATTTATCAAAAATTTTTTTAAATATAAATATGTTCTTTACATTGTTTTGGGTCTGTTAGTCAAAGGAATTTGCTTTAGTGCTTCTAAGTAATCATGTAAAGAGGATTGAGAGGATAAGAATCTTAATTCTTAGATTATTTGATCAAAAACTCTCAGAGTTATAATTAGTTTTCTTGTAAAAATATGGTTAAAATTTTTTTTAAATATAATATGTTGTTTTAGTCTTTGTACTTCTAAGTAAACTTGTATATAGAATTATGTAAGAACTTGTAAAGTTAACAAAAAATATAATAAAAAATTATTAAAATTTGATTGGTCAATTGTGTTAGAACAATTTGAAAGAAAAATTATAATTATTTAATTAATGATTATTACTAAATAAGCTACGATCATTATGATCCAAATTTGGTAATATCCTTGACTATAATATAAACCTCTAGCAAACTATATTTATTTTATATGCTATGTAACAATATCACTTTGGAAGTAACTATAGTAACTAATTTTGATATTTAACTGAAATACATATAATATAATAAAAATCTTTTAAAACTTTAATATACCAGTATTGATTTTTTAGAAATATCATGAAATTTGTTTTAGAAAAAATGAGCTATAAGAGTAAACTTTAAAAAAATTTCATAAGTAATTTATTATATAAAATTTACTATAAATTAATAAGATAGAACATTAACTAAGAAATCAAAACTATATTAGATAACTATAGCATTTTTCATATTACAGATTTTATACAAATAGCAATTAAATTTAGAGTAAATCTATTTGTCACCGGTGGTGACAATTCCATACCATATTTTCCCGAAAATAAGCTACCTTTTTTTGGGCAAAAAGTTACACAAAAAATCGGGGTAGCTTATTTTCAGGTAAAATCGATTTTTGACCGATCATGGAAAGTTGCTACATAGTAAAGTCTAAATTTTACTATGTAAATCGATTAAAATCGAGTAAGTACCTTGTTTGGAAGATCAAAATACACTTATCCTGAAATTTTCATTAAGATCGGAGAACTTTTTATTATTTAACTTTTAATTTTTACGTTCGACGAATATATTTTTTTAAAAAATTTTAATTTTTTCGCCAAACGTAAAAATCAAAAGTTACTTAATAAAAAGTTCTCCAATATTTATGAAAATTTTTTGGTAAGTATATTTTGATCTGCTGAATAAGTTTACTTAATCGATTTTAATCGATTAACTTAGTACAATTTAGACTTTACTATGTAGCGACTTTTCAATCATGGGGGTAGCTTATTTTCGGGTTAAAGACGTTTTGGAGTTTTTTGACCAAAAGTAGCTTATTTTGGGGAAAATACGGTACCAACCATGCCAATAAGAATCAAGATCAGGTGTAATATTATATCTAATCGTATAACATAAAAACGAAGTGGAAAAATGCCTTTTTAAAAATATCGTGATAACTGAAAATTTTGACTATGAAACTACCATTTATTCTAGCAAAAAAAAATTCCTCATGAAATTTTACTATATAGTTACTTCTAATTCTAACCCTAACCCAAACCCTAACCCTAATGAAAATAAATTTCCACGTGTTTATGTTTGTTTTGATCATACATTATACAGGGGCATATCACCGCCAGTGACAAGCACATTTTTCTTAAATATATTTGAATTTGAATTGTATATTTAATACTGTAATTATAGTAAAAACATAATATTAATAATAATTGAAAATTCAAAATAATTTAACTTATTATCAAGAAATCAAATTACCTTGTAATCTATGAATTGCTAAAGAATAAACCTATATTTTCAAATTTTTTATTGATATATAAATTTTGTATATTTGTCTTATAGAATAAGTTGAATATTGTTAATTAAAATAAAAAAAAGCTATTGAACTATTAGTTAAAACTTATTTAGAGCTATTGCAAAAAATTAAATATAGAGTCTTTGAAATAGTTCTAAAAAATATTTCTCATTCAAAAAAAACTCAAAAAATAAATACAATACTTGTATGAATTTTTTAGAATACAAGTCAAACTCGTTATAGTGAAGTGGTCAGTTCCATTAATAAAAATTTTTAAAAAATTCACTATATCGAGAGTTTATTAGTAAATTCACTATATCGAGAGAATTTTATATAGAATGGCTTTGGGTCCAACTTCACTATATCGAGATTTTAATTAGTCTTCACTATATTGAGAGTTCATTATAACGAGAGTAACTTGTATTGCATTTTTTTATAATTAAAACAATATAAAATTATATTCAATTTATTATATTAATTTTGCCAATAAAATTTGATTATAGTAAATTAATTAATGTATCTAATATAGGTTTGATTTACATAGTTGATATTCTACCCTAAATCATAAATATGCATAGTGGGCTTAATAAGGAGCATCCATAAATAACATTATAAAAGAGGGGGTCAGACAAAAGATAATATTTTCCCGATAAGTAGAGGGTCAAAAAAATATAATATAATTTTTTAGAAAAAATTAGCTAAAAACTGATACAGTGTTCCAAATTTAATAATTTTAGTACTATTCGATTTGTCTTAGTGAGGAGTTAAGTGGTACTAATTTCATTTCATTTGGATTACTAGATCAAAAGTTATTGGCCAAATACTATTGGTTATATCTTTTCTTATAAAATTACTATATAACCAATAGTTTTTTGTGAATATCTTTCGATCTAGTGATCCAAATAACATAATTTTGGTGTCATTGGATTCTTTTCATGAAACAAATCAAATAGTACCTAAATCATTTAACTTGGATTACTGTATCACAATATATTCAAGTTTTTATAGAATTTTATATATAAACATATAGATTTTGAAAAATTTTTTTATATAGTAGAGGGGGAGTCAAGCGTTACTATAAGGGGGTACATAATGTTATTTATGGATGCTCGCTAATTCAATGCTAAGTTTATTTAATCATAACTTGAATTTTGATATACTTCTTATATAAGTTAGATCTACAAGTTCTTTGTCTCATTATTCGAACTATTAAAAAAGTTTGAATTAAATTTTGTTTATTGATAAGTAATTATCTTATATTGGTTCAGCTTTACTTTATCAACAAATATTTACTAACAGCTTATTTAGCTAATATCATACCAAGTAAAAACATATGCCTGCAACTAAACAAATATTAACCTTGACTCTATATGAAGTTAACTAAATAAGCTATCAGTAAAATAATTGCTAGTGAAACAAGTAGCACTGCCTTAGCCTCAACCTTACCTTAACCTTGGCTTTACACTTTATATTTATCCTTTTTAGCTTCTTCTTAATTATAAACAAGTGCCTTATATTAATTCTTTTTAACTTTTGGATTATTGGCAAATGCTTTATATTCATCTTTTTTAACTCCTGAATCATAAACGAATACCCTTTTGAATTATAAGTGAATGTCTTATATTTATTCTTTTTAGTATCTTCCAGATCCAAAGTTATTTATTCTAAGGCTCAAAGCAATTAAATAGTTTTATATAGTACCTTTTTTAATGTTCTCTGATCCAAGTACATATCTTTGCTAATGCTTTAAATCTAGGCTATATTATAGGAAGTATATGATTCAATTTTTAAAAATATAGATAACTAGTGTTAAGCTTTTATAAAGCTAGTTACTAGCCTTTAGTCATTCCAAATTTTAAAAAAAATCTGTATTCAAATAGCTAAAATTTTTATTAAAATTTTTTGAAAATAATTATAGAATTATATAAATTTGTATATAAAAACTAGAGATTGGACCTGTGAATCCCATATCCAGATATTCGTATAGTTAATCAGATATCTGGGTGTTATAAATGTCTTACAGATAGTAACCATTATCCATCATTTTTAAATAAATAACCCGCAGGTACCTGCAAGTATCCACAAGTATATAATATGAGACACATGATATTATAAGAATTTTTTAACTGATTATTCTACAGTTGGTATAATAAATTTTTCTATTTAAACTTTATTCATACTGGCATAGACTTTCCAATTTGTTGAACTGACTTCATTTTCACTTAATAAGGCTTATTGCTATATGGGTTGCTCTATCAATAGATATTGGTATTGTAAAATTATTTTAAAATTTATTTGTACCTAAGTATTGTAAATTACATATATCAAATTTTCTATTTTGAGCAATTTTTCATACCAGCGTGGTCTTGAACTACCTGATTTATTATTTGCTCAATTTAGCTATATATCTAAGATGCTAGTTAACGAAGTGTTAAAGCAATATTATTGCAAGATTATCCACGGCTACTACTATTATAGACAGTGCAAGGATCTCAATGCTGGTGGGTAAACTTTGATGTTTAACAAATAGACTCTTATGCAGTGTTGTCACTTGGACACTTTTTGGACATTTTGGTCATTTTTCAATTAAAATTACTTAAAATTTTATTAAGATAATCTATTTTAATTTTTTCACCAATGAGTCCAGCACCTAAAAAAATATATAATTCTATATTTTTTTAAATTACTTTATTGATTAGTTAAACATGGGACATAGGCTTGAACGATTTTGGACAATCTTGGACGTTGGACAAAAAACATAGTATGGACACGTCCACATGACAACACTGCCCTTATGTTAATGAGTAGGTCAGCAATATATGGGCCTATGGAAGTAACATTCGCGTTACTACTAATCGGTCAGTTGAGATAGTAACTATTATAGTTGAATATTTGTTCATGTTTTGATATAGAACATATAATAATAATGATAAGTTATTTATAAATAATTACTATTTAATTTTATATAGTCTGCAAGTTCCGTATTAATTGTAAGTATAAAGAATTTTTACTATAAATATTTTAGAATAACTTAGTCGAATTATGAATATTTACTATTTAATTTCAATTGTTAAATTTAAAAAATATCTATTATTCTAATTATTTAAATAAATTATTATAATATTTATTCATTTATTCACTTTAATTTTCTAAGTATAAAGAATATTTATTAAAAAAATTAGTCTATGACTGTTTAACTTTTTTTATTTTATTAGATCTTTCACTGTTATTTTTTTTATTGAATATGTATAATTTATTCAAATATATCTTATAGTATTTAATTAGTACATTTTTTAAAAAAAATTTTAAATTTTTAGCTATTATTTGTTGATACATAAAATGAAAAACTGTACTAATTAAAAGTTATCCAATTTGTATAAAAAATTTGAAGTAGGTTATTTTACTGTTATTTATTCTTTTAAACAACTTTAATTATTGTATAAAAGTTAATTTAATTAGTAATTGTGATTTTTCTATATAGCAACTATTTATGACTATATATAAATATAATTGTGAAAAGGTAACAAATTCTAAAAATGTGATAGTGAATATAAGCCTTTTGTATTTATAAAAAGTTTTTTTAATAATAAAACAAAAAGTATCAAAATATTATGTGATTGTATAGGGTTTATGATTATATAGGAGGTAATTGTAAGATAGAACAGCTGTATTTACCTTTATTTTCTTTTTGGTTTTTTTTTTTAATATTAGGGATGTAGCTCCTGCTCCAATCTTTATTAATACTTCAGTAAATTGACATATAGTAATGCCGTAAATACATACATATTATACACAAGTATTGAGACTAGGACTTCAGATTATGAACCTTTTATCTACGACTAAAACCCACCAAAGCCTTTTATATTTCTATTTATATAGTTGACCTGGATTTGTACATCCCTTTTCAACCAACAATTAATATCCACATGTTCCCTACTTTACTCATATTTCCTAATTCATTACTTCCAATTTGGTATATGCCAGGTAGGTGCTTTATGCTTCCAAATTGGTATACCTGAAATTTGGATACCAAAAAATTCCTTACTAGCGTACTTTTTAAGGGTTCGTATTTTAAGCCATGCAGCTGCCTTTACCTCATTGGGTAAGTAGGTAAGTATCTTAAGCCTGTATGCTACCGCAACTAGCCGGTTTCCTGCAACTTGAGAACTCAGGATTTAACATTTTGAATTTGAAAATGTGCGAATGACTGTACTTCCCGGTATAGTGGCAAGGTTTCTATGCATGTTTTGCAAATATTTTCAGTACCGAATATAGTTGGATAGCATCATGAGGCTAAGGAGAACCCAGTTTACTACTGCATGCACTTATACCAACATATACCCATATTGGTGGTTCCAAATACTCTTAACGTCCGAAAACTCTCATATAGATATGCTCAGAGCTCTATTGGTTTTGATACGTACACGCCTCTATGCTTTCACTTCTTATTGGCCAATTGGTTCTGTCTGCTCTTGCGAAATTCACTAAATCACAGTATCTGGTCAGTTACTTTTTGGATCCTTTTTCTCAGTCATTCCAAACTACCAATCCAGTTGGCCTGAAAGAATCAGTCTGCCAGGCTTTAGGTGCCTAATATCTCACTTTCTTTGGTTTATACTTCTATAACACATGCCCTTTTTCTCTGGTACAACTCCAGTGGCCAGATTGGTGGGCCCCCTTTGCCATAAGGGCTCTTGCCCATCTAGTCTTTCTGGTCAGTTACCACTAAGATCCTTTTCTCTGATACCGTCGAAAGTTCAGTTACCTCTCCACTTGGGACTTGGCAAACGGGTTTCAATTGTTCTAGTTCCTTGGATTTGTTTGTATAACTTATACAACTATGCCAAAGCTCCCATTCAAGATGGTGGTACCAAGGTTACAGGTAATATACCTGACCAATCGATGACCAAATATTACCATAACACAGGCCTATTTTCCAATTCGTCTCCAGTAGGATTTGAACTCTAGACCTGCCGCTTGGGGGTGACAACCAGATAGCTTCTCTATGTCACTACACCCTTTCTTTTTGGTTTTTATATTAATATCTTTCAAACTTTTAAACTAATTAGCCTGGATAGATTGATTTATTTTAGCATTAAATATTATTATAGTTTTTTTTTATCTAATTCTTACTTTTATAGTATAGGCTCTGTTCTTTCTGTATAGTATCTAATAGCCAGATTGGTGAACCTTTTCTTTTAAAATTTTGTTGTTTGGCTTTTTGGTTTTCAGTTTTTAAGGTTTCAGTTTTAGTAGTAATTATTAAATATCTTTACTACTTTCTTGCTTGAAACTTGCCAAACAGATTTTAATTACTTTAGTTTCTTGAATTTACTGTATAATATTATACAACTGCATCTAAAAGCTTCTATTCTAGATAGCAGCATTAAATTACAAATAATATATCCAATTAATTGAAAAGTTATTTTACCAGAACACAGGTTTATTTTTTTTAAAATATTGCTAATATGATTTGAGCTCTAGTCATGTTGCTTGAAGGGTAATAACTTAACAACTTCACTATATTACCACACATTTGTATTTAAAAAATATTTAAAAAAATCTTACTATATATATAATTAAAAAAATATATATATAAAATTTTAAAGTTGGTATAAGATCTAATATCTAGACAAAAAATAATTAAAGAATTAGAAATATTTTGTTTAAATTATATTATTTAGTTTAATAATTTTAATTAACTAATATTTATTTAGAATATACAGTAAATATAAAATTTTAATAATTTAAATTAATTATCTAATATTTATTTAGAATATATAGTAAATAATTTTAATAAACAGTGCATATAGCATTTTCTGATAAATTAGTTAAGAGGTTAATAACAAAAAAAAAACTTACCAATATAATAATTTTAAACTACATAAAGTGATCAGCCTGACCGGCTTCTAATTTTTATTTACAAAATTTATACGCTTTTTTTTTATCTAGAAAAATATTAAAAATATTAAAAACATATAAAGTTTTTTTTTCAAAAACCTATCTAAAAGCAGGGACGGTAAATGACCAGGTCATTGTTTATTTTGCAAATGACCTGAAATGACCTCAGAATGACTGGTCATTTAAATTCCGTGTCATTTGAAAATGGCTCGTGACCAAATAGCTCAGGTCATTTGGAAATGACTTGGGTCATTTGGGAAATGGCTCGATTGGTGGGTCTTTAAGTTTATGCATGATCGAATGTTATGACTAGAGACCCGACTCAGGTCAGATAATAGTGGTCCGGGTGGGTCAGATATTGGGCCAAGTCATGACCTGGGCCAATGGGTCATAATATTTATCGATGTTATGCATTTAAATAAGCTACTCGAGTTATGAATATGAATATTGATTATTTAATTCACTTTTATTCGCATTAATTGTGAGTACAAAGAACTTTTGTTATTTAAACATGTTATTTGAGTTATCATTATTTCATTATTTTGTGGCATTTAAAGCATTTCGCTCTTTTCGATTTTGTTGGATAGACGATTTTTGTAATTTTTTGAGTCCAGTAAGTTCTGTGATTACAATATAATAGTCATTTTGATTTCATCATATTTTGTGGAACTCATTTTAATTATTCACTGTATAAAATATGACGAACATAGGGTGGTTATCGCGAACCCATGGGACTCAAAAAATTACAAAGATTGTCGATCCAAAGTGCGATAATCTAAGTATTTTAAATAATCTATTCATAAATATTTACAATCGGTAAGTATAAAGAAATATTCATTAACCTAAACGTTTTGAATAAGCTATTCATAAGAGTTACTATTTAATCGCATTAATTTTGTAAATATAAAGAATCTTTATTAATTTAAGTTATTTCACGACTATTTAACTATCTTATTTTATTGGGGAAATTACATAAGGCCCGAAAAATGTAAATAGTTACATATAAGAGCCCAAAGTGAAATTATTTAAACATAAAGTCCGAAATTTGAAAAATTTACAATTAAAAGACCAAAATAATTGCATTATGATGATAGTGGTTCTTTATACATTGCCACTATATATATATATATACTCTTTATACATTTTATACTATATTTTTTTCACTTAATTAAGCTTGCTTTTAACCAAGATACAATTCGACTGTGTTAAGCACGATATTTATTAATATTGTAATGTTCATTTAGTCTTAACTAATAAGTTTATCCTACACCAAAATTAGTTATGAAACGAGAGTCATATTTTGTGAATATTACTACGCGTTATTCAAGAGTTGCAAAAAATCATTTGTACTCGTAGAGAAAGTTAAATTATAGATGTCAAAAGAATAAATGCAATACTGATTAAAAAGTAACGCATTTAGCCATCAAAAAAAAAATTACATTCATTTATATGATTATAAATGTTAAAAAGTCGTAATTTAATTAATTACGATAAACTTGAGCCCTTGACTGTAAAATTTTTCAAAATTTGGGCCTTATATTTAATTATTTTCATGTTGGGTCCTTACATGTAATTATTTTTAATTTTGGGCCCTTATATGTAATTATTTGCATTTGGCATGAAAATTATTTGTATTTAAATATATTAATACGACTAAATACTCTGGTTGATTATATATAACACACACAGGTTTGATTCAAATAACCGATTAAGAAGTTGTGACCGACTAAATTCTCTCTAGTTTGACCTAATAGGCCATTGACCAACATCTGGTCATTATTTATTCGAGTCATGAGGTCATTTCATCATTTCAGGTCATTTTACCATCCCTATCTAAAATTATCCATAATAAATATAAAATTATGGATTGAAACTTTACAAAAGTTAACCACAGCCGGGTTATGAGAAACATCAATTACAAAAATTACTGTGGTCAGCAAATTCACGTATCATACTCTAGAAATAATGACAAGTTATGATTTGCTAAACAATCATACAGTATATTGTCATTTTTTATAGATCCCTGATTCCTACATAAATGTGATACGTGAAAGTTTCTATACATAATTCATTGTTGTATATGCTTTCAAACTTTTTCCATTGCCCCCTATCTGATCACAATAATTTTGTATATAATTTTATATTGATTTATGCTCCAAGTACAATTTAAAATTACACTTTTAATAAAATAATAAAATTTACAATTTTTTTAAAATCTTTATAAAATATACAGCGACAATATTACTAATATTAAAACTATTATTATTAATATTAAAATTATAATATTAGTAATAATTAAATATTACTAATATTAAAATTTCAAAGTTTTGACCCAAAAATTAGAAACAATTACCCCGGATAGTCCCGAATATCATATACTTAGTTCCGAACGTCATGCCCTAATCCCATGTCTCAGTCTTATGTACAACAACCCCTAACTACAGACCTACAGAACTATTTGTTGTCAATTCGTTGTGAATGGAACATTAGAACACAATTTTGAACGAGTTACACACAAAAGAAAATATTAACGGTAATTAATAACTTAAAATTTTACATCATGAATTTTAAATTAATTAAAAAAAAAAAACGTTCAGTACGTTCGTACGTAATTTACATACGGTACAACTTTAATGCGCCCTTATAGAATATTTTTAAACTTTATAAATGTAAACATGTTTGGATAATCTTGGATTTGGATGTTGAACACGCCAAAAAAGGATCTTGAAAATCGAAAAATGTACGACCTGTTTCTAAACATAACTATAATATTTCTCCTGCAATCTGCACCAAAAAGATGACCAAATTCACGTTTCACCTCTCGTAAATAAAGGGACCGACTATAACTTATCCCTAAGTGTTTTATCTATGTATCACCACGTCGGAATATTGTTATAATGAAGTACTACCGATCGTTAACCAGTAAAAATTAATTCAAGTTAGTACGATAAAAAAATTTTTGTTAACGCTAACGAAATATTTAATCAATAAAGATTTAAATAAAGTTAGTATAATGAAATTAAATAACGAAATATTAGAACATAAATCGTTAAAATCCTGATTAAAAAAATCATCATCTGACCAAAATTAAGATTTAAAATAATTAGTATATAGTAACTATAGCAAAAAAAAGTGAGAGAAATCATAAAGATACTATGATAACAAATAATGTTATGTTATTGTCTATATAATAAAAATTTAAAAGGTTAGTGTTAACGTTAAATTTTTTGTACTAATTTTGTGTTTAATTAATAAAAAAAAAAAAAAAAAAAACTAAAAAAAAAAATAACAAATACAAAACTGTTAATAAAATCTGAATGTCTAACGTTAAATAACTATGATATTATGTAATGATATACAATATACATATATATATGTAAATGAATTATAAAAGTAATATTATTAATATTTATTTAAGGATTAGATTAAACATTACAGTCCAATAAAAATCCATTTATTATTAGCAAAAGAACGATCATTTGTATTTTTTTTCTTTTTTTTGAAATGATATTTATGCTCTTGGCAATATAAATATGAATGCAGATGAAGTTTATTTTCAGTTATATAAAAAATTTTATTTGAGTACAGTAATTAATTATTGCATTATTATTATTGTTATTATTATTATATTTTTAAGAAGAGATAAAATTTGAAAAAAAATTATGTAGTTAATAACGATGAAACCAAACCAATATAGGTCAAGATGAAATTTATGAATAATCTTTAAGTTCATCGTTAACGTTAAACTAAAAAAAAAATTTTTTTTACAAGAACATAAACTTGTTAGTATGTTAAAAAAAAAAAAAAACCATCATGATAATTATTGGTTTACGTTATCATGCATGGAATTCTAGTATTAGTAACTTTAACTAAATTAACTAGTACAATAATTTGTTCAAATTAGGAATTGTTTCATTAATTTATTTATATGGTTAGCATTTATAGTATGAATGAGTTACTAACGCACCGAGTGGACTGTGCCGAACTTAAAAACTTAATATAGAACCGGATTTTTTATAACGTGAGAAAAAATATATAATCCAATAAAAATAGAACATGCAAATATTTATGTCGGGTGCTTAGAATCAACCGTCAGAAATTGACAAGAAAATTACTAAAAGGATCGTGGGAAACAGGATTTATTAAATACTATGAACTACTTTATCGTTAATAAACGAGTAGGATTTTAATCTTTGAACAATTTTCCTTTTTTCCTACTAATATATATAAAAATGGTTAGTAAATACTTTTTGATAGAGATAGAATGCATAGTCTAGTATATTATAAGTACCATCTCGTGTGATCCTCGTTTAAAAAGAGAATATTGGAGCAAAATCCGGTTGCTTCATTGTACAGACAATTGTGGTTTATTGATTGTTAGAAAAATTATTTTTAGATTTTAAAGTTGTTGAAAACCAAAAAAAAAAATTAACTTCTAGGTATGGTTATGGATTAACCGCCACAAATATGCTTTACCCTTTCTGTATACTGTCTGTACTCTTTAAATTATTCGTATGTCAAAAGTTAATCAAAATATACCATTAATGGTTATTGATTTTGATATAAATTTTTCTTTTGAATTTTTTAAAGAGTAAATAATCGGCAAATTATCAAATACTAACCTGCAAAATATCAAATTTGTAGTTCAGGGGAAAAAAAAATTGAACCAAGTTACTGTAATCATCACAGATCAGGGACGAAAAATTTAAATTAGCTCCTTTTGAAAGTAAATATAGAAAACTTGTAACTTGTACCATTCTTGAAGAAAAAAAAAAAACGCACTCTCGATCCGATTTAGAACTATCCGATTTAGAACTAAAACTCTTTATCTAAAAAAAAAAAAAAAAAAAAAAAAAAAAAAAAAAAAAAAAAAAAAAAAAAAAAAAAAAAAAAAAAAAAAAAAAAAAAAAAAAAAAAAAAAAANTAAAAAAAAATAAAAAAAAATAAAAAAAAAAAATAAAATAAATATTGAAGTAATAAATAATAATACTGTAATAAGTTTAAAAAGAATAGAAGAGTATAGAAAATGCATATTTACAATTCAAACACATAAACTTACGTAGTCACGACATATTACAGTTTAAAAAAAGCGCTAATCTCCGGGAATTGGATTATGCTATGCTATTAATATAGCACATGGCTTTTTGCATCACTCTACGCCACTCCTTATACAGGGTTACGTATATTAACATAACATTATTGTATCTATTTTAATATCTAATTGATACTATTTTAAAAAACTTATTAAAGTATGTTTGTCATTTTTGGTAAAATCTACCATTTTTGTCGTTTGTTAGCGCGTACTATTTTTAACTTGAGTGATTCGTTTAACAATTTTGGAAACACATGTTGCACCATTGCTTATACGGCATTAAAATTCAGCCTGCAAGATAAATAAATTAGCATTCCTGTCCATTTTTTTTTTTTAACTTTTTTTTTTCAAAAAAATAAACAAAAAGCTTTAAAATTCATATTATAATAATAATTAAAAAAAAAAAGACCTATAAATACATTTATAAGAAGCATTTCTCGTACGTACACCTTTTTTCCTACGAATAGTTAAAAATATAGAAAAAAAAAAAAAAAATTAATAGAAGAATTTTGAAAAAAAAACCTGTTGAACACTTTTATTTACATTATTAACAAACAAGAATAAATAATGAGTTCAGAGTTTGGAAGTCACCTTGGCTCGGAGAAAGGTGGTTGTTATCGCAAAAGACGTCTATCAAAAATACCTGCTCCTGTTATCATTCCTCCTCCTTCACCAACCGTGACTGTGCCTTCACCTGTTAGTCCTGCAAGTGATTCTTATCTAGAATTACAGTCTCAAAAAACTCCTCAAAGTCCAACAAAAAGATTTGTTCTTAGACCTATTACAGCTCTTACCGCTGCTTTTCAAAGAACAAGTATTACTGGTCGTAATAAGTCTACCTTATTAAAATTTCAAAAATCAAATAATTCTCCAAAAACTTCAAAACCAACCTCTCCAAAACCTTCTCCACAATCTCCTAAACCTCCAAAATCTCCAAAATTATTACATAGAAAAGGAAGTAGTGGTTCGATCCGTAAACGTTCTGATAGTCCTACTACTTCTACTCCTAATGCTACTTTTATCGTTCCCAATTCTTCTCAACCTTCCCCAACTACTCAAAAACCTTCTTTCCTTTTCGGTAAATCTCCTTTCTCTTTATCAATAAATTCCCCTTCATCACAATCATCAAAACCTCCTTCAAGATTAGGTAAATTTAATATTAGACATCCAAAATCTTCAACTACTTGTAGAAAAGCTTTACCAATTACTCCTGCTGAATTGGCTGAAAGATTAAGAGATTCTTCTTCACGTAATTCAAAAATTGATGATGAATGCTCTCAATATTTTGATGATTATAATAAATCAATTTCTTCTTTTAAATCAACTAAACCTGTTCTCATTGATGTACGTAATTTATGTTTATATCAAGAACAACATATTCGTGAATCTTTCAATGTGAATCTTCCTACTCTTCTTATTAAACGTTATCGTCGTGGAAATATGAACAACTTTTCTTTGGTTTCTTTTATAACTACTCCTGAAGGTCGTGATAAATATATTGATAGAGTTCAAGATGATACTTCTAATTTTAATCATGATGTAATAATTTTTGATGGAACAATGGATGAAAATGATAAAGTTAGTCCTGGTTGGACCTTATTAGGTGTTTTGGAACGTGCAATGTTAAATTATCATTATAATTCTTCTTCTGAGAACATTGATCAAACAAATGATGCTCCTAAAGGACGCGTTTATTGGTTAAGAGGTGGTTTTGAGGCTTTTAAAACTTGGGATCAACATGGTGAATTCTTAGTCACGGGACCTGATGTTGGTGCTTTTTCGGATAATGATCATAATTCTTCTTTAATGGATCTTGAAGGTCAAGAACAACCAAAAAGTGGTGCTGGTTTAGTTCGTAGAGATTCTTTATTTTCCGTAAATACCGAACAAAATTCTTTAAGACGGAAATTAAGCGATAGACAACAAAATAATCAAATTGAAGAAAATCAACAACCAGTAATAGAAATGCCTGTTTCAAAAGATTCTGAGGTTCTTAAAAGAAGACGTCCTTCTAATGGTTTACAATATCTATTCACTTCTGCAAATGGTGATAAAAGATTATGTAAGCGTTTTTCTTTTATTATATTGTATTATATTAAGTATTTTGTAAAAAATTTCAATATATCTAAATTTACATATACACATATATATACACATATACACAGGTGAACCATTATATTTACCTAATAATGGCGATAATTATGCTAACAATCAGTTGAGCGCAGTAAATACGGATCTAGATGGTAATAATCTAGATTCTCCTAATACTTCACCACCGATCACGCATCCAGAAATTGCTTTCGTTGTTTCAACCATTATTCCAGGCTTCCTTTATCTTGGTCCGGAAATTTCAAAACAAGAAGAAATGGAAGAATTAGAATCAAAAGGCATTAAACGAATTTTGAATATGGCTTTCGAATGTACAGATACTTTAGGTTTAAATGAAAAATTTGATCAATATCTCAAATTGAATGTCAAGGATTCCGTTGAAGAAGATGTTGAAAATGGATTAAAAAGGGCTGTTGCATTTATTGGTTCGTATATACATTTTTATTATCGGTATTACATATCTATTTTATAAAAAAAAACTTAATTTACTAATTTTGCTAATTTTTTTAAAAACTTTAATAGAACAAGCCGAAAAAGACGATACACCTATATATGTTCACTGTAAAGCTGGCAAATCGCGTTCTGTGACCGCCGTTCTGGCTTTCCTTATCGAATCACGTCATTGGACATTAAATCAAGCATATGATTACGTTATGAATCGTAGAAGTGGTATTTGTCCAAACATTGGATTTGTAGCAGAACTGATGAAAGTTGAAGAGGGTGTCTTTGGCGTAAAAAAGAATAAATTTGCTAGTCCTGAATTGGACATGATAAAACGAGAAATGGAAGGTGTCGAAACAAGATCTACTTTTCCTTGAAGGAAAGTATTTCTCAAAGGGCATGTTTAAAAAAAAAAATTAAGGCTGTGAATGCCAAATTCACCATTTTTTTGTAATATATACACCTGCATTTGTCGAATTAGTTAGTTTTTGGTATTCACAAGTCTTTTTATTGATAATGGATACGGATAAGGTCGAATCGAAAATTTCTGACACAACAAAATATCTTGCAATTTTATTTATTAAAGGTGGATAAATATTTGGTTTCTTTTTTGTGCATTTGATTCTAACGCATTGACAAAAAAAAAAAAACTTTCTTTGTAAATAGTTTGGTTCTAAAAAAAAAATTTTTTTGAAATTATAAAAAACTTTTTTTTTTTTTATAAAATATTTGAAATTTTAGTTTTGTATATAAAAGTTTTTGGTTTGAATGCTTGAGCGTGTCGAAGGCGGTTCTACTTTCTTGAGATAAACAATACCTCATGGTTTCTTTCGCGATCATTAATGTATAATTCCCGGGACTTTGCGATTAGAATGCACATCATCGTTATAAACAAATTAAAAAAATTAATTATATATTTAATTGAATTTTCAAAATATATATTAATAATAATAATAATAATAATAATAATAATATAGATGTGGTATTTTCTTGTATTTTTTTTTCTTCTTTACATATATGTATATTTTTGATATCAAAAAAAGAATTAAAGAACTAGTAATAATTTAATGAAATACTTTGCTGAGAAACTCTCATGTATAACAGTATAATAAATTAAATAATGGTTTAATAAAAATATAGATATAAATTGATTCCATCATAAAACGATTCAATGGTTAAATCATGTTAATTGTTATTAAGAATAGAAGTTGATGCAAATAAATAAATAATTCATCATCACACTTTTTATCTTTTTATGTATTACCTATTACGTATTCGTACATATCTGGTAATTCAATTACGTAACATGTAAGCATGAAAGGCATTTGATTGGCCGATATGGTTTGCGCCAACCAGTTAGTACAGATTAGAACACAGATCTAAAGAAAAAGATTTTAGATTTTTCCGATAATGGCTATTCACAATACACATCACGACATCATTGAAAAATGTTTTCATTTACCAACGTAACTCGTCCTTTATCTGGATTTCACCTTTTAAAGTTTAAGAGACTTTGTCTTTCTCCAAACCTTTTAACTTTCACTCGGGGGTTCACTTCTCGTCATGAATTTATCCTTTCGCCAGGAAATTCACCTTTCTCAAAGAATTTTACCTTTCGTCGAGATTTCACCAGTTCGTTGAGGGGTTTCATTTTTCGTTCTTCACCAGGTTTAGGTTTCGTCTCTCGTCATTTATACAAAAAGGTTTCACCTAACAGTAATAGTTTAATATACTCACATAAAAGCCTTAATATGTCAACCTCGGTAAACGAGAATAAACAACAAGAACATTTAAGTATGACTGCACGATTAAAACAATTAACAAGACAATATGGAGCATCCGCTATAGCTGTCTACTTTCTCATTTCTACTATCGATTTAGGGTTAACATTCGTTCTAATTCACTCTGGTGGAGCTGAACGTGTAAAAATGGTTGAAGAATGGATTATTGAAACATTTGGGGGATCAATTGTATTAAAGAAAAAGAAGATATTACAAGATCAACACAAAGATAATGGCACCCGACATTTTCCTCCATGGGCTGGCACTTTTGTTATCGCATATGGCATTCATAAAATTTTATTTCCTCTTAGATTAGGTTTGACAGCTGCAGTAACTCCACCATTAGTTAAAAAATTGAGAAAGATGGGATGGAATATTGGAAGATCGAATAAAATCAAATAGTAATTTCTTAAATTACGTCATTTAGAGCTGTCCATTCTTTGATTGATTTAGTTTTTATATTAGACTTTTTTGTAATTATTTTTTTTTTTGACCCGCGTAATTATTACGTCGGCGGTTAATTGAAAGATTTTCATGTGTACTCACATGATCTGTTAGATATCACTACTTGAATGTTTAGGGTCAGGGTTAGATATTAGAGAATACTAATTAATATAGCAAAATTGCCCAACGAAAACTTTTTAATTAGAACACTAAAGATGGTTTCATATTGAGAAATAAGCGATTTTTTTTACAAAACGGACTTTTTTTTTTGAATTTTTCTTTATCGTGTTACGTGACATCTGATTTTGAAATATGATTCGTGATTCATGAAATCTGCGCCACAAACTTGGCACACATTCAATCGGTGCTTAAACTAACAGCTAATGTTTGGGAATGGACCACGTGTACGTAGTTCATGCACAAGATCGTTTTAAATAATTGTCGTTATAATTACATATATAAACTTGTCGAATGAATTGCAGAATTGAATTACCAATAACTCTTATTAATAGTAATATGATTTGTTATAGTGATAACGCTAAAACTTTTTAGTACTATTAATTATATAAAGATTTAATAAATTAATTTAATTACATGCGGTATATACAGTATAATATATAGTTAATAATGATATACTTTTTTTCTAAACGATTGAAAAGTAATATAAATTAGTTAACCGATTAGAGTTATTATTAACTTAAGAACTAAAATAAATTTGAAATCCTACGTATCAGTGTATCAGTGTATCATATAAAATAATATTGTATATACTGTACCAATCAAAGAAAGATTGAAATTAGTAATACTTTTTTAAAATATATATTTATATATTTATTTATTTTTAGTTTTTTAGTTAATCTAATTCTAGAATTCAAACCAGTTACGTATTAGATTAATTTAGATTTATATAATTATTTATTATGTAAGCTAAAACCAAAACGATATTCGTACAATATCTAAAATAAATAATTAAAGGCTAACTTTTATTTATAAATATTTTTTTTATAAAGTTAGCACTGTATATTAAATTGATTTATTTAAAAAAATATAATGGTATTTAATTATTTAATTTTTTAATATACTATAATATATAGTTATATAGCTCATCTTACTTTTTTTTTTTTATTTGGCAGTTATGAACTTTATTTAACTATAAGATTATAACTATTAGTAAACTAACAATTATCTCACAGAGTACAGCTTTTAGCTATCAATATTTAAAGTATAACCCATCCAGTTGTCCAAAGATATCTATATATAACCTTGCTATAGCAAACTTTTTTCATTATAGCCTATCATCTTAGTAGATTTAAAGTATCAGAATTACTAACTAGAGTTGCTACCTATTATGATCATTTACTTTTTTAAACCTTTTTCTTTTAGCTTCTTGAGTAGAGAATAAAAACCAAACAAATATAAAAATAAAAGAAAATATACTAAATAGAAGAAAAACTATATTATCTAAACAAATAACCAAAGTATTAAAAAAATAAACATAAAAAGAAAGAAAAAAGGCAAAAAAAGAATAGAATTTAGCAATATTATTTAAAAAACAAAAAGAAAAAAAAAACTATGCCTAACAAAACATTTTAAAAAAATTTTAGTTTCAAACTTTCTTTAAAGCATTTTATATATCATTTTTTGTTTTTACTTGTGACTTGATTTCATATATTTCTAATTTAAAAGTAAATACTACTAATCTTTTAAAAGAGTAAACCAAATTTCCACTTTTTTAAAATTTTGAAAAGTTCAAAAAAAGTGCAAAAACAAAGTACCAAACCAAAAAAAGTTTGTAAAAGTTATACTATATAGAATAATAAATCTAACCAAAACTCTATTTCTACTTTTATATTTATAGTGACAAAGCTCAAAAGTTTTTTTATTATGTTTTTGCTTAATAGTACCATAGCCTATCAAGATGCCTTACTTAAATGTCTACTAGTTTTTTTTATTTCTATTTTAAATACAAAACATTTAGTGAATATATATTAACTATTCCTTAAATTGTAATACTGTTTTTGTAGATTTTAAAATTTTAAATTTTTTTTTAGTTATATACTTTCTAAGCAAAAAAAAAAATAATATTAGTCTATTTTATTAACTATATTATAAAAATTTTTTAAAATTATCAAAAAACTTTGGTATAATAAAAGTTTAAAGTTTTTGTTTTAGAACTTTTACTATAGAATTTTTTTAAAATTTTCTCAAATTTTATATATTTTTGTTTATAAAAAAATTTTTTACTTTTAATAATACAAGTCTTAATTTATACAAGTAAATCAGTAAATCATTTAAAGTACAATAATGAAATTTGTCATCTTTTATATAAACTACAATATTGTATTAGAAACTATATTTTTAAAACCAATATTTAAAGAATTTGCCAAGATATTGTAAATTATTTTTTTGGTTAAAAATTTCTTTAAAATTTAAGTGGAAGATCACAAATAAAGAGTATAAAATGATCGATATTTTATAATAAATCATAGTGAATATTTAATAGTAAATTTCTATAGTGTGTGAATAGGGCTTTTCTAATATAAAAGTATTTTTTTTACTAAGCCAAGCATTTATAATTTCTAATTAAACTTTGCAAACCAACTTTTCTGATTCTAATAATAGTTAAATCATTAAAATTATGTTAGTATATGACATAATATGAGTATTTATTGATTGTTTACTAGAGTTTTTTATTATAATCAAAAATGTACAGTATTCTACTTCCATATAAGGCAATTAGTAAAACTGCACCGATTTTTACTATGAAATTTTGACCCTTTAACTGCAGATTACCACTTAATATTTTTAGTATATAAACTTTTTGTCTTATAATATAAATTTAAATTATTCAAATTTGATTTTTGAAAAATGTCTATTTTGGGTTTTCAAAAATAAATTAATATTTTTTATAAGAAAGAGCAAATAAAATTTATATATTTATATTTCTTTAATTTTATCTACTCAAAAAAAGCATCAAAAAAATTTGGGTTCTAAGTAAAATAGTTCAAAATAATTTTAAAAAAATTTTAATTTTGGGTTTCAAAACCCAAAATAATTTTGTCACCATGTATACTTTAAATACAAAACATATTAATATAGCAAGTTAAAAATTTTCATAAAATATAATATTAGATATATTTAATCTAATAATTTTTATTTTAAACTATATATTTGAAAAAGTATATTGTATTTTATAAAATTAAGTTATAAAATAAAAAGAATTTTATAATTTATTGTTATAGTAATGTATTGTTACTCTGATTAACCAATAAGAATTCAGGGTCAGGTATAATGTAGAATCAAAGTAATTATGATTTTTTGTCAAAAATCAGCCATAATACGAAATTTTGTTATAAATTATTTTTTATACTCTAACAAAAAAAATTTTTTATGAAATTTTAAATTAAAAACTCTTTGCTAAAACATACTACTCTAATTCTAATTTAACTCTTACTCTAGCCTAAACTAACAAATTTATTTATTGTTTTGATTTCATATTATATCAAATTTTATAAAATATGATATACTATTTATACAAAAAAATAAAAAATTTAATTTAATAATAAAAAATTATATTTTATAAAAGAAAAATTATAAATAAAGACCATCTTTATAGTAATCTTATATATAGTAGCTAATCATATTTAGAATTAATAAAATTTCTTTTATTTTTTTATTAATAAAGTTAAAAGGTTTGTAGCTAATTTTAATTGGACAATAATAAGCAATATATTATAAATTATATACTTAATTTTAATTGGCTATTTATATAGGATCACTATGACAACCCATTGTCATAAAATAATGTCCTTATATATATTGCATGTTTTTGAAAATAAGCTACCTTTTTTGGCAAAAAAGTTATAAAAAATATAGAGTAGCTTATTTTTAAATTGTTAAATTTTTTGAAAAATTAAAAAATTTACTAATAAAAAGTTGAAATAATACCAAATATTTACTATAAGTATATTTTAATAGAACTCTAAGGGAAGTGCGGTAAATTACCTAATTAGGGTTTACATAGATCCGACTTCCTCCCTTGTGATAAAACTATTGACCAATCAAATTTTATCTTTTATAATATTAAAAAAACTCAAAAATGTCTTTAACCCACTATTGATTACAGTCACTACATAGTAAAGTCCAAATTTTACTATCTGAATCAATTAAAATTGCTTAAGTAAACTTGTTCAAAAGATCAAAATACACTTACTATAAAATTTTTATAAGTATTGGAGAACTTTTTATTATTTGACTTTTTGATTTTTACATTCAATAAAAAAATTAAAATTTTTAAAAAAATACATTTGACAAATATAAAAGAATATTTCTAATTTACACCACAGGTGATTATCACCTATAGTCAATTTCCAATTAAAATTCAGAATCAGGTGTAATATGTAAATCAATCTTTGTGTAACAAAAACAAAGAAATTTTTAAAAAATTGCTAAAATTGTTTCTAGTCTAAAAACTTGTCTATAAAACTACTTTTTTTTATGCAAAAAAAAAATTCCTTGTAAAATTTTGGTATAAACTATGTCAACCTGCCCCATCCCAGTTCTTACCTTACCCTAATATTAAAAAAATTTAACTTTTACTTAATAAAAATTGGTTGTTTTTATTTATTTATTTATTACAGGTGATAATCACCTGTAGTGAACATTAGTTAATTTCAATATAAAAATTAAAAGTTAAATAATAAAAACTTCTTCAATTTTAATAAAAATTTTAAAGTACATGTATTTTAATATTTCAAACAAGTTTACTTAATTGATAATTATTGATTGATATAGTAAAATTTAGATTTTACTATGTAGCAACTTACTGCAAATTTTTATTATAATAAATACTTCAGTACTATTGGCTATTTTACTATATATATATAGTAAAAGCAATAAAGTGAGGACCCTTCTTCTCTCTAAAAAATTATGTGTTTACTGCACTTCCGTAATATTGCTCAAATATTTTTAAAAAGAAAAATTCATATTGGCTAATTTACAAAGTTTTAGAGTAACTTTTGATCTACTAATCCATTTTGGTTAATTTTACTACCAAAATGTTTGTCTCAATGAGACGATTCCAACAAGCTCAAAATCATTAAAATCGAATCACAGGATCTCAAAACCATTAAGATTTTGCATTATTTTATTATTAATTTTTAAATTATTATATAAAACTTTGGTATCAAATACTTTTGATTTACTGGTCCGTTTGGAATAATTTTACTATCAAAATGTTCATCTCAGTGAGACGATTCTAATGAGCTCAAAATCATCAAAATTGAATTACAAGATCCCAAGATCATCAATGATTAGTGATTTGGCCAATCAAAAAACAATGAGTTTTATATATAAAAACATATTGCTTTTTGATTGGCCAAATCACTAATCATTAACGATCTTGGGATTCTGTAATTCGATTTTGATGATTTTGAGCTTATTAGAATCGTCTCACTAATACGAACATTTTGATAGTAAAATCATTCCAAACGGACCAGTAAATCAAAAGTATTTGATACCAAATTTTTATATAATAATTTAAAAATTAATAATAAAATAATGCAAAATCTTAATGATCTTGAGATCCTGTGATTCGATTTTAACGATTTTGGGCTTGTTGAAATCGTTTTATTAAGACGAACATTTCGGTAGTAAAATTATCCAAATGGATCAGTAGATCAAAAATTACTCTAAAACTTTGTAAATCAGCCAATATATTGTATAAAAAATTGTATTTTTATATAGTACAAGCATTGTAAAGTGCCGCTAGTATACTTTTCAAAAATATAAAATGCATATAATAAACAAAAACCAATTTTTTAAAATTCTGCTACAGAACTTACTATTTTAGTAATAATAAAAAGGTAATTAATTTGTATTAGAATTATATAATTTCTATTGTAAATTATTATAAAAAAAATTTTGTTACAAACCTACTTAACAAAAAATATAGTTTGAGTTTAATTAAATTATTGTAGTTTCTATTATGAATTACTATTAAAAATTCTTATATAAAACTTGTATGCTTTTCTAATAATCACAATATAGGGTTAGGATAAGTTAGTTTGTATTGAAATTAATAGCTTCTATCGTATATTACTGTTATAAACCTTACTTTTCTGGTGATACATAGTATGTAATTCACTAACGCATGTTATTAAAGTTATTAATATCACAGTTAATCTAATTTCAAAAATACAAAGTGCCTATAATAAATAAAATTTAATTTTTTAAATTCTACTATAGAACTTACTATTCTAGTAATAATGAAAGGTACTGTAATTTCTATCATGAATTACTATAAAAAATTCTGTTACAATTCTATTTAACAAATAATACATTTTAAATAAAGTTCAAAGCATGGATAAAAAATTAAACATGCCTTTAAGAGCATGCTATAAGTTAAGATATGCTCTTTATGCCTATAGATAGTAAAGTATATTGGATGTTTTGTAAATATTTTGAACATTTTATCAAATTAAAATTACTTAAAATTTTATTATTAATAAGATTATCTATTTTAATTTTTTTAAAAATAGATCTAGTATCTAAAAAAATATATGTCGCCTCTCTCTAATCCGAACCTCTTTAAACTAAATACTATTAAACTCTTTTTAAACCAAACAAAATCTCCTAGCATATTTGTAAATTTTATTATAAAGTTCAGATAAGCTATATATAACTTTTTGAAAACTGAACTTTTTTAAATTTTTATAGTAAAAAAAAGCAGTTCCAGCAGTTCAGATTAAAGAGAGTTAACTGTAATTATATTTATTAAATTAATTTATAAATTATTTAAGCTTTAAATATAGGCTTAAAAGTATTGAACAATTTTGAATATTGAACAAAAAATATAGTTTGGACATGTTCAATATACAATACTGCCTATAGACATGCTCTTTTTGTATAGAAAATATCAAACAATTGCTTTCTTTTTCTGATTTGCTTAACTATCTACACTTCTAATTACTTTTAACTATACTAGCCAATCAGATATGATATTTATATTGTATGACTAGGACATGCCCAATAGCTAAAAAGCATGTCTATAGATATTCCTCTAAGTTATGTACAAAAGGCATACCTGTGCCTTTGTACCTTGAACTCTAATTTTAAGATTGAGTTTAATCAAATTATTGTAGTTTTTATTATGAATTACTATTAAAAATTCTTATACAAAACTTGTGTACTATTCTAATAATCACAATACAGGGTTAGAGTTAGAATAATCAAATGATACTATTATAAATCTTACTATTTTGATGATACAAAGTATATAACTCATTAATACATATAATTAATATTATTTATATCTTAGTTAATCCAATTTCAAAGATACAGTACTAAGTGCATATAACAAACAAAGCTTAATTTTTTAAAAAAAAAAATCAATTGACAACTAATTTATTATTAAAAAAAATTTAATCAGCTATACCATTTTTGATTTGCTATCCAAAAAACTGTTATTAATTATAATAATATATCTTAATATTAAATCTTTAACTATGATTATAATGTATAACAAATTAATGTATAACAGGTTCATATTTATTTATAATTCTATCAATATTCTTATGAACACATACCTTTAAAACTTAAAATTTATTTATATTCATACTTACCAAGCAAGCAATTAAATATGATACTTATGACATAAGGGCATTAATACTAATAATGTATATTTGATATTAGTGATTTGAACTGAGAAAATTTTCTTAATCGGTTAACCGAACCGAAATATTTGGTGTCAACCGATTCAACCAATTAAGATCACTTCACGTTTACTTTCGAACCTTTACTCAAATTTTTGTCTCGTCTACTATGCTCATTCATTTTCTTTTCAGAACTTTTCGGGACCTTTGCTCTTTTATGATGTCATTTACATTTTGTCAACCGATTCTCAACTGGTTATACAGGTCAACCGATTAAGCACTTACCCAACTGGTTACCTGAAATTTATTCAGTTTGGGTCAGTTAACCGATTATAGCCCAACTGGTTCAAATCACTATTTGATATAATCAATATTGTGAATTTTTTATAATATGTAATAATGCCTATTTATGCTATTTAATTTTACATACAAAATAATTAGCAAAAATGTACAGGATACTTATAATAGATAATAATTTTATTATAAAGGAAAATATTTAAAATTTGTTCTATTTTATATATCTATTTGGCTAAAATATTGCTAAAATTATACAAACTCAAATTTAAGTTATATTATAGTATTTTAGGGTTCTATTTTAATATTCTAAACAATTTTATTTAATGATACTTTTAGTTTTACTTGGTAATATTTAACCTTTATATATAGTGATTTTTTAAAAAATTAGAAATAGTTTATTTTTAGCAGTTCATTTACAAGATTCCTAAGATAGTAGACCTACTATAAATTAGATCCAAGTATGAACCACAGAATCTTTATTAATTAAATGTAGTTTTTTTTAAATAGTTAGAATATCTATTATCCTTTAATTTGTAGAGGTTTGCAAGCAAATTTGCTTATATAATTACTATAAATATATTTTTGATTTATTTTTTTAATTATTTAAAATATTTAAATAAAATTTGGTATACCAGTAATAATATTTGAAAACAAGGATTATATTTTTGAATTATTTAAATTTATATTATAAAACAAAAGTTAATATTGCTTATAAGCTAAAAATATTAAATTTTAAAGAAATTTTTTAACCAAAAAAATAATTTATAATATCTTGGCAAATTTTTTAAATTTTGGTTTTAAAAAAATAGTTTCTAATACAATATTGTAGCTTATATAAAGGATAACAACTTTCATTATTGCATTTAAATAATTTACTTGTAAAAATTAAAACTTGTTTTAGAAGTAAAATTTTTTTTATAAATGGAGATATATAAAATTTAAGAAAATCTAAACAAAAAACTCTATAATAAAAGTTTCAAAACAAAAACTTTCAACTTTTATTACACTGTTATAGAATGAGTTTTAGATTAGTTTCTTGAATATATTTTCTAATATTAATTTACTTATATTTTATTATATTATTTTATTGTATTATTATTTTATATTACATTATTATTATTTTATATTATTAACTATATATGGCTTAGTTAGAAATACGAATAACATGGTTAACCATTTCTACCATTTCTACCATTTCTACCATTTCTACCATTTCTACCAGTTCTACCATTTCTACCATTTCTACCATTTCTGCCATTTCGTACCATTGTAACTTATAGCTGTAAAAAGATATATAAACCCTAGATTTCTCCCCTTCTGCACATTAGACTCAGATTTCCCTCCTCCTCCCTCTAACGCCTAAAATAGTTATATCTTTTGCATATTTTTATTTAAATAAATAAAATATATCTTTGATCAATAAATATACTCTTGTCATTTAATGAATATATACTAAACCGCTCTAGTGAAGTAATATTCCACTTCCACACCGCTTCATATCTTCTCTGACCCTTACAAGATCCCTGTCACTGTGTGCTGTGTTGCAAGTACTATATTGAAGGCTATAGTCGCTTGTAACATTTTGGTGCCTTCTGGCAGAAATAATATTTAAAATAGCCGGAACATTAGGACCTCTCTTCTCTCTTCTCTGCAAGGATATATCTTTGGTTACCTCACTTCTTCCTCTCTTCTCTTGTAATTAAGTATTTTTTTTGGTTTACCTGTCGAATTGAAAGAGATTCATTCAGAAGGGCATACTTGAAGCCTCTTGCATTTGTTGCACCGGTATTTTCCTGTCGAATTGAAAAAGATTCATTCAGAAGGGCATACTTGAAGCCTCTGCTTTTGTAGCACTTGTTTGATTTGAATTAGTAATTTTAGAATCAGATTTGCATTTTATTCTCTTCTTTAACAATATATAATAGAAACCCCAAACCTGTTTAACTTGAATTTAGAACTGTAAAGTCTACTAACTATTTTTTAGACCTCTAAATGAATAGAACTTATCAAATCCATTTAGAACAAATTAAAGCACACAATGCTAGTCATCCTTCTACTCTTGCTATAGAAGTTCAACAAATTGTTAACCCTGACCTATTTTGTACAGTTTGCTATCCTCCTGTCCTCTATTTACGAGCTTTTCGCACTTTTTGGAATCGATACCAACAAGCATACCTTGCCACTAGCTATACTCAACAAACTATTGCTGCTTTATATATTCTCAAAGAATATAACAATTATAACGCTACTAGAGCTGCTGCTAGAGATATTGTTTTTAGCTATCGCTATAATAAACCCAACCTTAACCCTACTGAAGTTATTGCTGCCCTCCTTCGAGGATATACTCGGCACACTTTACGATCTATTATACCTCTCAATTTTGAAGGAAACGTTTTTGATTATATATCGAAGGCCCTACCCTAGCCACTCCTATTCAACCCGCACGAATAACTAATACCTTTAATAACCCCTTACCAGTACTAGGCCCCCCGGACAACGACAATAATATTTTTATATTTAATCCTACTCCTGCCCCATGATCTATATATAACCTATTTCCAAAAGAATTAGATAACCTAGCTGAATCCTCTCATTCTTCTACTTTAGCCCCTTACGACGAAAACACTACTCATATTCAATTTCCTCCTCTGCTACAACTACTTCAATTACCCACTTCTCCTATAAGTGAAATCTCTTTAAATAATCCACCTCCACGAACCACTACTCCTCCTCCAACTCAAGTTGCTCGATTCATTCAAAATATCAATCCTTTTACTTATTTTCAATGCACACCTCAACCTACAACTACTCCTCAACCACCCATAGTTAACGAATTTTATCCTGAAAACCAATTTGCACCTAATACTACACCTTTACATACTTCTTCTCTGCAACGCCAACGCCAAACACTTGAACCCCAACCAGAGTTTGACCAACCTCAATTTATTGGAGCTTACCCAGACCAAGGAATTATAGAGCAAGTACTTCTCGAAGAAGAAATAAATTTAAGAAGAGAAAATTTTGAAGAAATAAATTTAGTTGGAATATTAGAAGAATTAGAAGGAATACAAGAAGAAATAAATTATCAAGCCGAAGAACCAGAAGAAGAAGTACACTCAGAACCTGAATCAGAAGCAACTATAGAAGAACCAGAACCTGAAAGAAACATGGCTAACGAAGCTTTAACTGCCGCTGCTGAAGCAATGACTACTCTCGCCAATGCTCTTGGACGAGGTGGTGAAAAATCACTTCTTAAAATCAACTTCTATCGAGGTAATGGAACCCAAGACCCTGTAACATGGCTAGAAAAATTTGAAAAAGCCGCTAAGGCTAATCACTGGAATCCTGCTCGACAATTAGAACTCGCCTGTGCTTACATGAAGGATAATGCTCAAGAATAGCTTGCAAGTTTTGAACATGCCCCTACTTATTTTTGGCATCGTCAACATGACCGTGAAGTTGATGATGTACATGTCTATAGTTTCTCCCATCTCTTTAGAGAAAAGTTTAGTACCACTAAACAAAAAGCAACCTGGCAAAAACAATTATTTGAAATTAAACAAGGCGCAGATACAGTTGATACCTATATTAGCCGCTTTAAACATCTCAAAGGACAAGTAGATCCCACTGGTGCTTTTCCTGAACCCGTTATAATTCAGTTCTTTATTCAGGGATTATGACCTGAATATGCCATGAATGTCCAAGCTGCCGAACCTGCTGAATTGGATAATGCTATCACTGAAGCCAGAAAATGGGAAACTAGTCGGATAATGGCCTCTGCACATAATACCAATGATGCTAACCAAGCTATTGAACGCCTTACCGAACAGATTGCTAAGCTTAGCATAAATCTCGCAGAAAAACAAGCTGCTCCTCCTACTCCTATTCCTGCCTACTATACTGACCAAAGTAAGGACTGACCTCAATCTAGCACTGGAAATGCCACATGCTATTATTGTGGTCAAAAAGGACATTTTATTAGAAATTGTCATACTCGGTACCAGGATAATAAAAAGGATTACCAAGGATACCAATCTCGTAGTAGAAGCAATAATTACTCCTCCAGAAATAATCGATCCTATGACAGATCCAGATCCAGAAACAGAATCCAATCCAGAGATAGAAATTATAATCGCCCTGGATATAACCGATCCAGGAGCCGAAGTCAATCACATGATAGGTATAGAGATAGTAGGAACTATCGCTCCTCAAACTGATCCAGGTCCAGAAACCACTCATCTACACCCTATCCTCGTGATGTCTATACTCTTGATACTGCTAATGATTACACCTATGAACAATTTGAAGCCTTCTTGGCTAATGAAACTATTAGAATTGCTCTCTCTAATCTTTTGGTTGAAGAATCCAATACTCCTCAGATCCAGACACCTACCTATACTACTCCTGTTAAGTGTAATATCAAACTTAATGGAAAGCCTATCATGCTGTAATTGACAGTGGTGCTACTGTTAGTATGATTTCTAACCAAGTTGTAAGAGAACTTGGATTAAAAATAGAAGCACCTTCCTCAAGCCTAATTGTCTTAGCTACGGGACCCTCTGTTCGACCCTTAGGCATAATCAAAAACCTACCTATTGAAATCGAAGGAACCACTATCCCTATGGATGTTGAAATAATGAATGCTACCTCTTACTCATTACTCCTAGGCAGTGTTGTCATGGGACACGGACATGAACAGTGGACAGTCTGGAATGGGACATCCGAGACATGTCCGCCCAGAATTTTTTTTGTCCCAGACATTTTGCGACTCAACACGTGATCATCTACCAATAAAATTCGTATAATTCCGCAATTTGATTGGTTTTACCAGGCGGACATGTATCATGTTGGGACATTATTGCGGACATGTCCCGGACGTCCCGTCCCGGACTGTCCGCGTCCCTGAAAAATAAGCGGGACAATGTCCGTGTACAACACTGCTCCTAGGTAATAATTGGTCGCAGAAAGTAGATGCCAGTTATAGTTGGAAAAACAAAGCTTATACTCTCAGGTGGAATAAAAAAAATCACGTACCTACACCTATAACGATCAACCATTGCCTGCTTAACCAACTATCACTAATGAAAAGGAATTAGAGAAGTTTGAACAAGAGTACCTTCATCCAAAAGAAGCCTACGTAATAGAAACAGAATATGACAATTGGACAACTGTCACTCCCAGATCCAGACCCAGCGCCTCCTTTGCTAAACAGAAATGTGGACGCTGCTACTCCTACAACCACCTCTATGCTGACTGTCCTAACAATGAATGCTACCGTTGCCATCGTTATGGACACCTTGCTGCATACTGTCCTAAACAAGCCCCCAAAAGAAATATCTGCAAAACCTGCTCTCAACCTGGCCACCTTTATAAGGATTGCCCTGATAACCTATGTTATCAATGTAAAGAATATGGACACATTGGTACCAACTGCCCCCAAATGACCCAGATTTTAGAAAACCAACAATATCAATGTGGTTGTAAACCTTAGGAAGTAAATGCCAATCGACTACTCTATTTTTCTCTTTTTAGAGTTAACCATTGCTGTAAATGCAAGGTACCCAAAAGACCAGAAGAAATCAGGCCTTTTGAGCAGACCTTTATTTGCAAAGGATTGGATTGATTTCTATCATGACCTAGATCCAGAAGACCCTTGAAGCATAGAGTTCTTTACGAATGGTGAAGGCCGAGGAACTCTAACGGAATGTAAGCTCTGTAGAGAACAAGGCATTAGATCCAAGATGATAAAACTAGATTCTATTCAAGAGAATACTCGGTTCTGCAACCTTGAATGCTTGTATGCTTACAAAGCTGCCCAGGATATAGAATGGAATCCCAACTACAACCTATGGACTCGAGTACGTTACTATACTGAATCTACCAGAAATGCTAAACATGCATATGACCTTAACCAAAGCTGAATTTATCGACTCACCCAGATACAGATTGGAGAAAATAATGAAGACCTCGCTCATGCTCTTGAACCCCAAATAGCTGACCTGGATTATACCTATAATGAAGTCAATGTTATTATGAGAGCCTTCCAAGTACAATTGAGTGAAACTGAAGAAGGAACTCTACAAAGAATTTTAGAAGAATCTTTTAACACTAGTCACCTAGACTTTGATCAAAGGAAAGCAATGGAAAACTTACAAAAAAATTTCAAGGAACTGTTGGACTCTGTAAGGAATGTATTATGGCCAAAAAGAACACTGAGTTAGAACAATTTGACTCCTATTGTGAGGAATGTTATGAAGCACTTCACTCTCCTCCAGATCCAGAAGTTCTGTCTCCTCCAATCTCTCCAACCCCAGGATTACCTGTTGTAGCACCCATCAAAACTGCACTAGCAACTCTAGAACCCACTAGCCTAGTCCCTTTCCTTCAGGAACAGATTAGGCAACAGGCCCAAATTATTGCTTTGCTGCAGGAACAAGCTAAAACATTTGAACACCAGGACCAGACCATAAAGGAACTACAAGCCCGAGTTAGTTATTTTGAGAACTTCCATCATCGACTAAGGGATTTGTATAATGAATCCTCTTCCTCTGCTGCTCCTGTATCCAATCTTAATAATGGTGATACTCAAAATTTTTGAGTCATCCTGAGCAAGATCAAAAACTACTCGAAGATATAGACAATTCTAGACCCAGAATTATTCGAGAAATTTACGCTGTGACTCAGGAAATTAAACCAAAAGTAGCACCCTTAACTACTCACCAAGGAGCCCAATTTCGACAACTGCTTCTTGAATTTGCTGACCTTTTTGCAAAAGATATGACCCAACTAGGTAGAACTGACCTAGTAACCCATAGAATCTTTACTGATGACGTGCCTCCTGTTAGTTCTCGACCTTATATAGTGCCTCTTACCGAACAAACATTCATTAACGAAGAGGTACAACGAATGTTGGATAACAAGTTAATAAAAGAGTCCTCTAGCCCTTGGGCCTCTCCTGTTGTATTAGTAACAAAAAAAAATGGCAAGAAAAGATTTTGTGCAGACTATAGAAAACTTAATACCGTTACCAAAAAGGACCAATACCCTCTACTCCGAATAGATGAAATGCTTGACTCACTTGCTGGAGCTACCTATTTCTCCACCCTTGATCTTATGAGTGGATACTGGCAAGTAAAAGTACACCCAGAAGATAGAAAGAAAACTGCTTTCATTACTAGATATGGAACCTACGAGTTCAATGTCATGCCTTTTGGACTATGTAATGCTCCTGCTACCTTTCAACGCCTTATGAATAAAGTTTACAAAGGCATAGCTTACAAATATATAGTAGTATACCTGGATGATACTAATGTCTTCTCATAAACATTTGATGACCATATTAAACATCTAAGAGAAGTATTCACCAGGATACGTGAAGCAGGATTGAAGTTAAATATAGAGAAATGCAATTTTTGGATGAAACGCCTACCTTTCTTGGGACACATAATAGAAGAAAAAGGAATCTCCCCAGACCCAGATAAGATCATTGCCGTTCAGAAAATCTAACCTCCAAAAAGTGTTACCCAGCTACGCTCATTCTTAGGCCTTGCTGGATATTACCGACGGTTTATAAAACATTTTTCCTCTATTGCCTATCCCCCCAACCAACTGCTACATAAGGACAATACTTATAAATGGAATGACCAATATCAAAAAGCCTTTGATAAACTTAAGCACCGACTTACTACTGCCCCTATTCTTATCTACCCAGACTATAAAAGGGAATTTATTCTAGCCACTGATACTTCCTATACCGGATTTGGAGCCACCCTAAGTCAAATATTGGATGATAAAAAGGAACATCCTATTGCTTACGCCAGTAAAAGTTTAAAAAGAGAAAAAATGAACTATGGAGCAACTGAATTAGAATGTGCTACCATAGTATGGGCAATTGAACATTTTCACAAATATTTTGGTACAAGTCACTTCACACTGGTTACCGACCATTCTGCTCTCAAATGGTTAAAGTCTTCCCAACCAAAAAGATGTTTAGAATGATGGATAATGAAACTCCAACCTTACCACTTTACTATCATACATAAACCTGGAAGAATCCATTCGAATGTTGATGCCCTCTCTCGATTACCAACCCAGACACACTCCTCTACTACTGCTGTTACATGAATTTGGATCATTATCAAAATTTAATAGAGTATTTAGAAACAGACACACTTCCCTCTAATTTAACGGACAATGAAAAACAGACAATTATTAATCAATCTAGACATTATAAAGTAAAAGACAAATTATTATATAAAAAGAATCGAAAAGACCCAGACAAATCTATTAGAGTAATCAAATGGACTGAAGTTGAAACAATTTTGTATATGATGCATAGTCATCCTACCGCTGGACATTTAGGAACTGATGCTATGTATTATAAAATATTTGAATGATACTATTGGGACCAAATGTACAAAGATGTTCAAAATTATGTTCGCTCATGTGAAGTCTGCCAAAAACGAGGCAAAAGCAAAAGAAAAGAACCTCTCCACCCTATCCAAGTTGGAAGAGCCTTTGAAAGAATAGGCATAGACCTAGTAGGAACTATACCAATAACAGCTCGCAACAATAGCTACATTATTGTTGCAACTAACTATCTTACTCGCTGGCCTGAAGCTAAAGCTGTACCAGATGCAGGTGCAGAAACCCTAGCAAAATTCATTTTTGAAGAAATTGTTTGCAGACATGGAGTCCCCAAGATTATTCTTTCTGATAATGGAAAGAATTTCACTAGTGAAGTTGTTAGAATATTGTGTGAAAAGTTTTTAATAAAACATATATTCTCTTCACCTTACCATCCCCAGACCAATGGAATGGTTGAAAGATTGAATAGAACACTTTTCAATTCTCTTGCAAAAGTTACAGAAAATATTGAAGATTGGGACCTGAACATATCTGCTGTACTGTTTGCATACAGAACCAAGAGACATGCAACAACTAGATATACCCCTTTCCACTTAGTATATGGTAGACAAGCTATCCTACCTATTGAGACTGTTATCCCTATAGACCCAGCTGGCTCAGATGAAAAAGAATCATTAGAAGACAGTATATTACAAAGAGCCTTTGAATTAATAGAAGAATTACCATACCAACATAATGCTGCCAGAGAGAATACAATTAAATCCCAAAAGAAACAGAAAGTTAGATTTGACTCAAGAATACAAAAAGAAGAATTTGAAATTGGTGACAAAGTTTGGGTACAAAGAAAAAACATAGAAGCCTCTCGCTCTGCAAAATTTGAAGAGAAACGAATAGGACCATTTGTTGTTAAGGAAAAATTGAATAATGGCGCCTATAAACTGTGTACAATGGATGGAAAAACATTAAAGCAATACTACAATAGTGATCGTCTTGTTAAGTACTACGAGAAACAAGATTGGCAACCTATGATTGTCATTTAGAATTTCCGGAGAGAAATTCTTAAAACAGATGGAAACACAGCCTTAACCCCTTAATTTATAGTGTACAACAAACAAAATTTTTTTTTAGAATCAGTCACCCCATTTTATTTGAAAATTAGAAGTAATAATAATATATAGAAAATCAGATTTTTATATTCGTAGAACGTTTGCTACTAAGTAAAGTTGATCAATTTCGCTCCGTTTGAGCTGAAATTTGACTATATACCCATCGAAAGATTCCGCATCTTTTCTACTAAGCTTATCTTAGTACGAAAACGACTCTAGAATTCGCAGATCGACTTGACGGCATTTTTGATTAACAAGAAGATTTTTGGTCACGTGATCTACGTTACGAATTTTTGATCACATGATAGCCGTTATGAACATACAGTCAACCCTCCATAAATGCAACTCGAAGGGACAAGCTTACAACGTGCATTTAGGGAGGTTTGCATTTAGAGTGAGCAATTAAATTGCAGTTTTAAAAATTTGATCGTCAAGTTTGTGTAACTTCTACCAAAACTGTATAACCTATCTTAAATACTAAAATTTGATTGGCTACGTGCATTTAGGGAGATTAGTATAATATAAAATGTTATTCAAGAGACCGTGCATTTACAGAATATAGAACGTGCATTTAGTACTAATAACATCTTACGGAATAGGAAAAAACATGCATTTAGAGAGGTATTGCATTTATGGAGGTTGCATTTATGGAGGTCCGACTGTAATAGACATTGCAAAACAATTATCTAGTCTTATTTTTATTTACCATGTACAACAATATTTTTATTATTAGATTAGCTACACTTACTTCAATATTACAATTTCTAAAAATATTTCTCCTTTTCCTTTTTCTCTCAAAGAACAAAACTTTAATTTTCTTTATGGAAACTTTAACACTCCAACCCCAAACCTTAATTACCCTTGCTAAATTTATTAAGCATTGGAATTTAGACCCCTTATCACAAAATCATAGTTTGGGAATTACTCTGAACAATGTTATTATAACTAATGGAAATGAGATTTTGCTCTCGCTACAATTTTCTACAGAAAATGAAACCCAGATCCAGAATGATCCTTTACCTGAACCAAATCTTGAGGACCATACTTATTCCACTGAACCTATTCAAGAAGATTTGGAATTAGAACCAGAAGATAATTCAATTGACCCTCTACCAGAAACCAGTGAAGAAAACATAATAATTCCTCCTGAACCAGAAAGTCATAATCAGAAAGAACCAGAAAAGAGCACCTTAAATAAGCTAATTGATGACTTAACCAAAACAAGAAATTGGACTTATTTTCGAAGAGATCCATTAATTGGAAATACTGACTCAGAAAAGTTACAAGACATACTTACTCTACTCAGAATAGAAAGCCGTGGAAAACATAGAGAACCCCAAGTTAAAATTCTTGTAGCCTGTTATTATCTAGAACAACTAAAGATAAATAACAAGACCAAGAAAAAGACCCAAAAGTTATGGAACACTCTAAAAGAAAGCTTAGGATCTTGACGAGCTTCACGAGTATAGAAATGTGCTTATCGAATTTTCCAACTACTCCAAACTTGTGGATGGACTATCCTCTACTCCACTACGGACTAACTTGGAAGAGTTAAGTGAAGAAAAGCTCTTTACGCTCTTGGATAAAGTTAGAATTTGCAGTGCTCATTCTTAAAGGGGACGGAAATGTTATAGAATGAGTTTTAGATTAGTTTCTTGAATGTATTTTCTAATATTAATTTACTTATATTTTATTATATTATTTTATTGTATTATTATTTTATATTACATTATTATTATTTTATATTATTAACTATATATGGCAG
>QKWP01000605.1:0-21882 GCA_003550325.1 Gigaspora rosea
ATATTGCGAAAACCTGTAAAAAAGCATGATTATGTGAATATGTATATCGTTTATTTATTTTTTAAAAATTTTTGAAAATTTGTGAAAATTTGCAAAATATTGCAAAACAATGCGAAAATATCAAAATATTACCTCCTGTGCGCATTAGCTGATTATTACTGATTACTATTTTTATCGATAGTCCTCGTCATGGGGTATTTAAATGCGCATTGTTGCGATTTATTTTGAATTATTGTGATGTAATATTGCGTAATTTTTTACATATGTATTTCGTAATATTCCGTAATTGAAAATTGCGAAAGATTTCGCGTCGATTCGTAATTCTTGCGCAAGTTTTTGGGCCGTAATAACTTACGTAAGATTATATTTATATAATTCGCTGATGAAAGTTGTCAAAACAGAACTAATATTATATTTTTTACTTAGAAAGTATATAGCTAAAATTAATATTTAAAAGTTTTATTTGAAAAATTTAAAATTTTAAAATTTACGCAAGCAAATTTGCCTGTGTTACAAATTAAGAAATATGATTTGTAATCATAAAAAAGTTGGTAGTAAATATTTTATTTGAGCAAAAGCATAATGTAGTTGACTTGTTTATAAAAATTTTTGAATTTTAATATTTCAAATAAATAAACTTCTAACAGAAAAGCTTTTGTTTTTGTTTTTTTAAAAATTAAAAAGTACAGTACCTTTGAGCATTTAAACTTGAATAGAAATCTAGGTGTAGCAAATATAAGTTTACTTGGTTTTTGTAATGTATCTGGGTTTGTTTGATAGTTGAACTCATAAATAATAGAATTTATTATAATTTGAATAGGTATAGTTTAATTTTTTTGATAAATATAACTAGTATATACTAGGAACCAGAAACTGGTATAAGTCCAGAGCTCATGACACAAGCATTCAGTAAGCCCTAAAAAATCTGGTAATACACATGTTACAGATCATATTTTTCAGGGTGTTACAGACAGAAAATGCCAAAACTACGGTTTTGATATTTCTATTATGAATGCATTAAAATCGTAATTTCGGTCATCAAAACACAAAAAATATAAGTCTTTCGCTTCACTCCGGATAATAATAAATATATAATTTGATTGGTTAATGTTTACGTGTAAATCTAAATTTGGTGACCTAAATAAAAAGGCCCAATTTTACAAATTGGCATCTGGTCTGGAAATTTGGGGATAGCCCTATAAAAATTAAAGTTCTGCACTAAATAATTCTTATTTTCTAATCAGTTAAGATACAGACTTACAGTTAGTAGGTCCTTGGTTCAAGACTAGGTATATGGTAGTGCCTTCATATATTGCCCGCTGGGTTGTTTATAAACTTTAAAACAGGTAGCAGATGGCTGCAAAACCCTCCGGCAAGATTTTAGGATTCTTTACTATTCAACTTTATTTTTATTTGTACTAATTTATCCATATATTTACATATATGGGGGTGAGTCAGTAGAAAAGGGACAAATTTTTTCTAAGTAAAAGTTTTCTTGACTTTAAGCTTAAATATCTTAACAACTATTTTAATAAATTTAAATAATTTTTTTTTATTTTAATTTTATATAATTTCAAAATTAAAATAAAAAAAATTTTTAGCAAATTTGATCAAATAGTTGTCAAGATATTTTAATTTAAAAATTAAAAAAATTTTACTAAAAATGATTTGTCCCTTTTCTACTGACTCACCTCCATATAATAAGTTATTCAATTTATGAACATTTATTACATATTTGCATTAATTTTGATTTCATTTATATATATTTACTGTTTAATTTACTATAATATGTTTAGGAAATAGGGGATATACCTAATTTAATAGAGTAAGTTGAAAATTAGGACCAACAAAAATGATCTATTCACAACCCAATTGATGATTATTTTATTCTCTCATCCATTAAATTGATTATATTGGTGAATTTAATCTAAAAGATCATTTTTATCGCCCATTTTTACATATGATATAAACAATTTTAAAGTCGAATTTATAGTAAATGACCTACAAATACCGAAACAGAAATGTAAATTATATTAAAATTTCTGCTAAAAATTCATTTGTGAATCTTTTATTATCTGTTATGTAATTAGCCTTTGCAATTCATGGAAAAATTATTTATTGAATAATGTATATCTATTCAAGTGGTTCTAATGTGTTACACCCCATATGTTTATATTTACTATATATATATAATTATATAATTAATTTATATACCTATAAAGTTTAGGTTGTGATCCAATATATATCCGGTAAAAAAAAATATCTTTGATCATCTTTTTTAGACAAAAATATATAAGTACTAGTATATCGATATGAGATCCTCAAAATGAAAATATGAAATTCTTCATTTTATCATATGATTCATAATTCTTGATAAGAATATAATTATGTGGACACCATTTCTAGTTATTACATTTACTAAAGTTGGTTAAGTTAGTTTTTAAAAAAATTCGGCTAATTTAGCCGGCTAAATTGACTAAGTCCCCTATGATTTAATGCATTTAATGAGCTGGTTATAGTTAACACAAAAGGCGCGTGATTTCGTAAGTTATGGGACAACGAATCGATCTGTCGTGCATTGAAGTTGCACTTGCACGCGCATTAGCGGTAATTTTAGGCAAGTTCAAGCACGGCAGATCATTCACAAAAAGAATCGATTGGAGTTGTCAATTCAGTTGTTCCGAGATCCGCGGCTTTTTACGGCTGTTTTCATAAATTCTGTTACAGCTGAAAAATTTTCTAATGAAAGTTACCGAGTCAGAATCAATAAGCAGCCGATTTCAGCCGAATTCAGATTCAGTCATTGACAATTTTTACAGTTGCTCATAAATTCCGGGACAATAAAAATTGACCGATGAATTCGGTGTTATCGGCATTACTGCATTACAGGGGATTTACTAATTTCCCCACCATTTTCTATTGGACGATGAAAATTTTATCTCTCATTGGCTTCACGAGATTAAAAATGTAGTGACATGTAAACGTCACCAAATCAAATTTATATAATTAGATATTTATTTTTTAATTAATTTTTTTTTAATTTTTAATAAAATTTTTTGCGAATGTTCTTTTCGTAATAATTCGCTATTTAATATTAACGTTTGGTGGCTCTCAAATTTATCAGCTTTTTAATAAGTAATCTTGTACGATCGATTAAATAAATAATCTTACAAGAATTGTACGGATAAAATTTACCGATAATAATGAGAATAATGAGAATAAATGAATCAAGAATTGCAACAACACAAAATTTATAAGACAGATCAAGTATTTTTTGTCAGTATATGCTTAAGATTTGTTAACTAGTGTTGCTGCATGCATTTAAATAAAATTTACGGTTGAAAAAAAAATCACTAAATATTTCAATTTGTTTTTATACCGAATTAACAAGAACTGCTGAAACTAATATAACTGTTTGATTAACTATTTTTTTTATTAGTTTCAGCTCCAGTCGAGTTTCAACATCTAGCGGGCGACATTATAATGGCTTTTATTTGTTAGTATTGAATGCACCAAGATTTGACTGATTCTTCGCTAGTAAATAGTTGAAATATTATTGTATAATAGAATTATCTTTTGTCTGGCTTCACCCGAAAGTCTTCAAAGTATCGTATTGAGTTACTCAAGTTAAAATTTTGCTATGAGTATTAAACTATAGACTATGATATTAAAGACATGCGCATATAACTGATCAATTCAAAATAAAATTTTCTTATGTTTCAATTTTCCCAATGAATTGGGCACTCTAATCGAATAAACTGCCATACAGTACTAATATCATGTTCGATCAAGTTATCTCTAAAAGATATTTTCTCTAAAACGGGTAAACCTTTATTCTAATTCGTGTTAATTTATTGCTACTGTATCATTGACATATTATTACAAGGATTCTAGAATGGTGACTTTTAAAAATAATTGAAATTGATAAAGTAATAAATTCTTTTTACCTATATTTACAAACTCCATGTTTTTTTTTCAGGTTCAATACACATTTGACAGTTGTCGACATAAACTAGTTAAATACAACACCTTGTAATGAATTTTTTCGAAACATAATCCTTCAAATGTGCTATTTGATACTGCAACCGCACTTTGCCCCATTCGGGCTAATTTATATTGAAAAAAAGGGATTTTTTTTTTTTATTAAAAAGAAAAAAATATCACTATTAAAAAAGAAATTTTACTAACTAATCTCGAATATTGCTCTCTTGATCGTGAATTATCATAACCTTTCTTGTTTAGATTGAGCAATTCTAATTGGTGTCAATGAAACAAACCATAATAAAAATGTAGTAAAAACTGTTGCAAATGGAATCGTTAAAACTGAATTTGGATATGCCATGATTTTATTATATAACGATAAACGATAAATTTGATTTATATATATACAGTACATATCTGATATATATATAACGTGATGTATGAATATTAAATGTCAAACAGCCCAATAAAAATATAATTACGTAATTTCGTGACAATGCATTTCATAACATAAAAATAAATTAAACGATAACGATCCCTGAGGTTATTGTAATCAGTTTTATTCTTCGGAATTTTTCAGACGTTCACCTAAAATTTTAGCTCAACCATGCTCGTAATTTAAGTTCACTCATTGTCTACTTCGGAATGTAGTCAAACTACAAGGTTTTCTTTTAAGACCCAATTTTTTAAAAAAGAGCGTTCGATTGTATTAATTTCGAACTATCAAATGGGTCGGAAATGGCCGGCGATCACGAGACCGCGGCATTTTAACTCACCTAGTAGGAACACACATTCTACTCTCAAACTCTCGTTTATGTTCTAAGAAATTGCCCTCATTCATAATACTTTCACATTCTTTTTTCGAGTATTTAGTATTATCCCGAAATTCAAAAACAATATTATCTCGCCATTTATCTAATATTTTTTTTGACTGATTCATTTTCCGATAACAATTTCTTTTTCAAGTAATGCGTTTACCTTTGCATTGGTTTGACCACCACGATTCATGACTGCTTCTAATAAAGGTTCTGCTGAAGTTACATTATTGATAACATTTTCCAACTCATTTTTCCCAACAGCATACGAATTTTTATAGCTTTTAGAGTTTGCATACGCAAGTTTCCTGATGTAATACCAGGTAAATGTGATGAAAATACAAATTTATTATTCCGAAAAGGATACAAAATCAAGAACTTTACTAATTCATGCTTTTAAATTTTCGACCTAAAATCAATTCATAACTTAATATCTAATTGCAGATAAATATTTAATATATATGTATATTTTTTATAACGCGTATGTAATTTTTTTCGTTACTTCATTTATTAGCATCTGTTAACTTTAATATAAGGTTAATATTTCGGCGTAAAAATACATAAAACCAAAACTTTCAAGAATTGCATTTTTTTCTCGCAAAGTAATCTGAATTTCAGTTTTTTTTTCATTCGTCAATTAATAATCATTTTTTGTTCACAAATTAAAATTGGTGATTTTTTTTATTGTACCGGGTAACGAGTTTCATACTGATATGATAAAATTTTATTGACATTTGTTACATTTTCTGCATATAAAAAAAGTGCCAAACTTCAAGATCGTGACATTGATGTCACTGTTAGATAATGAGACATTACATAGATATTTTCTATGCTTAACGCTGATATTAATGTGGCGATGCTTTTGGGGTCGTCTAAAGCCATGTACCACGTGACATTTTCGTGTAAATCAACCAAACGGAGTCGCGAAATTTTGTTTACACGGATCAGCCCGAAGAAGTCAAAAAACAAAAAAAACGCAAGAACATAAAAACGGCATTCTAAACCTATCTTGGGCCATTAATAAAAAATGTCGGGAAGGTAATTTTACCTATATTGGTCCTAACCCTAACCCTGACCCTAATCCTAAACAGACTCTGATACAAATTTTAACTAAAATTTCAAAAAATCACGTGGGTACATAGCTTTAGCCATCCCCCTATATATGGTAATATATGCAGCCTATACGGATGAATTAAATATGTATTGTATACCAGTGATTTTCTGTGGTGCTATTGGGTCAATTCTGTCCGTGCTAAAATACCAATTCTGCGAATAAAATTAATTAATTCTGCATAGTTTCCGTGGGTTCTGCGTGGTTTCTGCGATATTTTTTTATTGAAAAAAATTTTTTTTTCAAAAAAAATATTTTTTTCTCAAAAAAAAATATTTTTTTCAAAAGTTTTGCCCGAACATGCTCGTATTTCTGGTTTATTTATTTTCTACATCAGAACTTTTCGGAGGTTATATTTTTAGAGTCTTGTACCTATAAAAAAAACTAAATAATTTATAAATCCCTACTTTCTGCGGCAATTCCGTGCTATTCTTAATACATTCTGTGTTTACAACCTAATTCCGTGATTTCTGAGGCATTCCGTGAAATGCAGAAAATCACTGGCCCTGGTAATGACCGCATCCATTTATTTGCGCGGGTAATACAAGCTTCTGGAGAGGAAATAGCCAATCGGAGAGTGCAAATTTTGACTATTTCGAATCAGCCCGACGAAGAATTCGAACACGTGTAAAAGAAGAAAAAGCGAAAATAAGCAAAAGCTAATGTTTAAATCGATCTTGGTGCACTAATTAAAAATGTCGGGAATGAAATTTTACTTATATTAAGCATCACTCTAACTCTATAGTCTCTAACGTTAAGGTCCTAACCCTAAATTTCTTTCTCACGCACTTAGTTTATTTACAAAATCGGATTTTCTTTTTTGGGTTGTGTTACCCGCGCAAATAAGTAAAATGGTAATGACCGGGTGACCCGGGAATCGTCCCCATATTTGGGGTCATCTAAGCTGTGTCCAGTCATGTATTTTTGTTTTTGGGTTAATCAAAATAAACAATTCTATTGACCCCCATATTTGGGGATATGTGTAACATAATATGCAGCGTGATCAGAATTCACCAATCAGAATGCATGTTTATCTCATATCAGCTATTCCGTTATAAATAGAATAAACAATACTTTCCAAATTGGAATATTTTAGACATTTAGAAGAAAATAAAGAGGAGCTTTTTCAACTCAAAGTGAACAAAGAAGTAAATAAGTAAAGGCACAACTACTTATAAATAATTGAGGTAGTGTTTGTTTGTTCAATCCACAAAATTAGAGTTGCAGCATCAACCTACGTGCAAGAGCCTTACTCAACACTGATCTGTCAGGAGCACAGGTGACCTACTCGCTTGTCTCAGGCCAAACTGACGGACTTATGGGGTAAAAATTATATGTTTGTTCAATCCACAAAATCAGTGCACTGTTCCATCGGGAGCACAGGTGGCCTACGCGCTTGTCTCAAGCCAAACTGAAGGACTTATGGGGTGAAAATCATATGCTTGTTCAATCCACAAAATCAGTGCGGGTATTGACCTGGTGATTAAGTCTACGAGAGGAGAGTTTTACTCAACATTGTTTCCGTCAGAAGCACAAGTAACCTACGCGCTTGTCTGTGTTTAAGCCAAACTGGCGGAGATTATGGGGTGAAAATCATATGTTTGTTCAATCCACATAGTCTTGACGGTCAGGAACATTTATATGTTTGTTCAACCCATAAAGGTCAATGTTGCAACACCAGTATTTACACGCTTGTTGATGTTTAAATCTACGAGCCACTGATCCGTCGGGAGCACAGATGACCTACGCGCTTGTCTGTGTTTGAGCCAAACTGACAGATTTATGGGGTGAAAATCAGTAACATTTATATGATTTAGAACACTACTTATTTCTCTTTTTTCTTGTAAAGGTACACGACCTGATTACTATTGGCAAAGAGTTGAAATATTTATGAAAATTTAACAAATGTGTGAAACTCCAAAAAACTGAGTTTAATATTCAAAGCATTTGGTGTGGCACTGAATTTAAGGGTGATGCAACCAACAATTTCGAACCGGGGAAATGCCAAAAATGGTCAAGATTCTGCGGAAAAACGAAGCTCTGATTCGTATAATGACAATTTAACTGAGACAGACATTGGAAAACAAGAAGGTATGTAATGTTAATATAAGAAGCATGACATATACAATAATACTAAAGATATCTGTTATATTTCTAAAAAAAATTATACATATTATTTATTCATGTTCTCCCGTGAACATTTCTGATGATATTTTTATGATGACGTAATGCTGTGAAATCAAAAATTATTACGGGCATAGGAACCGTGAAATATATCAGATATTCCATGTGCGCCATGAACACCATGTATTACCATGGCTTCGCCATGTTAATCCATGATATTCACAACAGCCCGTGAAATATCTATTATATGACAAGCTAAAGATTTTATAGATTTGTTAGTAGTTAGGGTAGATGAATTTTAAGAGTGTAGATTTACTGAGTTTTTTTTAAATGATAAAACTCTTTTACTGTTTCATGGATAAGATTAAAAAAGAAGGTTTAAGCGCAAGTTTTTATGAAGAAGTAATTGATCTAACGATCGATTCTTCTTCATAAAGTGATTTTCCAATTATTGATCTAGGATTTGGGAATTAATATAACGGTAATTCTTAGTTATAAATTACACGTATCTTTATTAATATATATACTAATTTTTTAAAACTATAGCAAATAATATAGTTTTAATACACATTTTATTTAAATTAAAATAAACATTTATATTAAGATTTGGTCTAAATATAATCTAACTAAATTTTCAAATCTAAATTATATAATTTAAAAAAACTATAAAATTTGATAATACACTTACAAATTTTCATATTATTAATACCTTTTAAAATAAACATATAAATATTTTTAAGGTTGCGCTAGATTAGAATAAAATAAGATAAAATACAGAAATAAAAGTCGCTTTTAATAACTTAAGATAATTAATATAAGAAAAAATTGATTTATTTAAAGCTAAACTCAGCTCTTGCAAAATATAAAACTGGCCAAGTCTATAGTAGTTATCAGAATCTTGCCAATTCAAAAATATTACTCAAAGGTGACCTAAAGAACAAGTGTTGGCAAAAAAAATTAGCATGCATTATCAATAACTTAAAATAATTAATATGAGAAATAAATTCATTTTTTGAAAATTAACCTCTTAATTCTTACAAATACATGACTTCCGAATTGAATATATTTAACAACCAGCCAGCCTATTCTTACTAATAGCTTATTATATTTTTGCCAATTCGAAGATATTACTCAAGAGCACCCAAAGAATATGTATTAGTCAAAAATTAGTAAAATAAATAAAACACAGTAACAAAAAAAAAAAAGTTAAAAATCAACTTTCTATAACGCAATCTAACCAAAGGAATATAAAAATCAAATAAACAAAGAAATAGACTATTAGAAAAGTACAACCAAAAAGATATCAAAAGCTAAGAAAAATCAACCTATAAACACAAAAAAAAACCTACCTACACAAAGATCTCAGAAATATTGATTTAGCGACCTACTTCTGTGTCTTTAGTTTTGCCGCAAATACATTGACGTATTTGTTTAAGGCTAGGGTACAATAGCGGCATAGCTGCATATTAACGATCATTTGTACAACCAGATAAAGATAGAACAATATATAAAGACAGCCAATCAAAATTAGTGCTGTATTATAACTACTATCGATGAACAACGTATGTATGTACGTTATTCTTTTTTTACTTCGTTATTTTTTTTTTACTGGCTTAAAAGCCTCTAACCATGATTTTTCACCTATTTTTTGCCTTGCATTTGGAGTGTTCTCAGAGATATTAGACGTATATACTAACGCTAAAAATCCTGGCCGCATTGGTTTGATTTTTACTCTTTGTCCAATGTTCCTTCTAAGCAAAGCCTATCAATCGCATGTAGGCACATGCTTCTGGTCTGAATAAGTGTATTTATGGTATCATTATTCGTATCATTACTTTCATTTGTCCACAGGGAAGTTAAATTTTTTTCACGGGCGTTTTTGTTATTGGCTTTCATAAAGACATCTGCGATATCATCACGTCCAAAAGTTACTAACTGTATTCCCGGATTATTTGTGAATCTTAATAGTTTATCCACAGTATCTAGAATTCGAAGCAAATCTATACTAATATTACGCCAAATAATGCCATCTGTAACACATCTTATGCAGTTATTACAAACACCACATTCAGAAATTCAGGATCTTCTGGCCATCTAAATGGTTTATATGCCATCTTCCAACGATATTGATATGACTCTTCAAAGGTGTAAGCCATCGCAAATATTTTTTTTTTGATTTGTCTAAATTCTCACGGTGACGTTAAATAGCTAGCATCTCTAGAGAGTCGAGTTCAGTATCTGTATCAGATTCATCAGCACTAAGAGTATATTAGTAATATACTAATTATGATTTTATTATCTAATAGAAATATTATAATGAAGATAGAAAGTAGTGTGAAATCGATTTTTTGGAAATGGCTTGAAATTTTCTATATTGCTGTATTAAGTAAGTGGGTATAGAGACTGGACTTGAGTCAACTTTAGCTTAAAAAACATAGTCTTAACTCGAATTAATTTGAGTTAAGACTATGTTTTTTAAGCTACGAGTTGACTCGAGTCCAGTTTCTAAGTGGGCAGATATTTTGATGATTCCTTATTAGTAAAATTAGAAAAAAAAGCCGGGTAGCTGTAGTTTGTGCTATCAAATCAAAAATTAATTTGTATAGTCTAGCTATAAGGATAAATAAAATTTATTAAATAAAGATTAATAAAATTTTTAATATGAATCAAAATTGAAAATTTGGGTGTGGCGAATTAATTTTATAATAGTTTTGATTTTACTGACAAGTGTTATTGGCCCAATTTGACTTAGAATTGGACTATTAGACATAGTCTAATCATCTAATTCATAAGTCTAATTAGTCAAATTCATATTACTTTCTATCTTGTTTTTTATTACATATTTTTACTTACTTTTCTATTTTTCTACTAACAATCATCAGTAGTTCACGAATATCTGCACGTGCATATAATACTAAACTTTCAGCTAGTTGTCCATCAAAATTTGTTGGTGATAACGGAAAAGTAGTATGAATAATAATTCGAACATGAGGTGCGTGAACTCCCATGCCAAAAGCATTTGTAGCAACTATGTACTTTAATTTTTGGTTATTCCATAAATTCATAGTTTTTTTTTGATCTGTATCATGCATTTTTCTATGATATATACCAAGTTGATGAGGTTCTATATACTCTTTAAGACCATTAAAAATTTCTATGCACTTATTTGGAGTTGATGAATATATTATTGCTTGACCTTCAGAATTTAATGTTAGATTTTCATATATTATTTTAATAATATCTTTTTTTTTTGATGGTTTAGATTGGGTTCGAAATACAAGAGGAGGTTTATATACTAATGGGGTTCTAATTACTTTTAGATCTGCTCTGTTTAGAATTGTTGCAAGTTTTGATGCTTCTTGATGAGAACAAGTTGCAGTTAGTAATAAAAGTGGAGCTGATGGAAATTCTTTCTTTATTTGTCCTAATTTTGACCATGCAGGTCTATATATTTATTAGGTATATTATTTTAATTTTGTATATATATTTTTTAAATTTAAGATATACTAACCTAAAATGTCCAAATTCCAAAATACAATGTGATTTATCTATAAAAACTGTATGCCACGGGTTTAAGAAACATTATGCAAAAATTGACGAAATTTTGAACTTTCAATAAATTTTTCTGGTGTTGCCTACAAGACTTTCGTTATACCCGCTACAACTTCACTAAAAATTTTTTCTTGTATATCCAAGGGCTGATTTGAAGTAGCAAATATTGCAGCAGCAGGGATTCTCATTTTTATTAATTCATACTTATCATTTTGTATTATACATATTATTAGATATGTAATTAATTTTATTGTAGTTTTTTTTAAAAAATTTACTTACTAATTGATTTTCCATTATTGCTTTTAAAGGAGTAAATACAACAGTTAAAGTTCTTGATAATATGCTAGATATTAAAAAAATAAGTGTTTTTCAGCACCTGTTGGTAAGATTGTTAAAGTATTTTGCCCTTTTAAAAAAGATTCAATACTTTCTTGTTGTAATTTCCGGTAATCATTTAGTTTAAAAAAATCATTTATTATAGAATTAATTAATTCTGTAGGATTTTTTTTTTCTGAATCATCATTGTTATGAAATTTTCATTTATAATATATTTGGATAATCCATGCTCATTATAATAATAACATAGATTACATAATCAACCTTTTGGTGATCGCTTTGGAAAACAACTACATCTTTTACAAAGTATGTAACCATCAAAGTCAGGAATTAAGCTAGCAAATGAAGGCTGAAATTCTTGATTAATTATACTATCCTTAATTACAATTCCATAAGATATCAAATCCTACAAATTTAAGTTTAATTTATATTTTATAAATGTCTAACTTATAGTATATATATTTTTAGTTATACCTTTGAAAAGTCAAATTTCTCCATCTGTTTTCGCATTTCAGCAATTTTTTTAGCACGTAATATATTTCTTTCATTAATTTTTGCAATATTGCATTTACGTTTATTCTCTTGTTGTTTCCATATTTTTACAATATTAATTTGATCTTGTTCAGAAAATTCTATGAAGTTTCCTGCTTGTCTAATAGTATTTAACATTTCTAAAAGACCATCATTATTATGCAAGATTGCAAGTGCATGTCTTACTGAAAAAGATTTACTATAATCTACTTTTTTATTAGTATAATTTAGTTTAACACGATTAAATGATTCATTCATGCTAGTTTATATAGTAGTTATTAGGCTCTGTTTTTGGGGAAGTTTAGTATTTTTTTTAAAAATTCTTTAAGTTCATTTACTTGTTTTTGAGTATATCCAATTAAATTTGGATTAACTAATTGAATTTCTGGATTTTGAACTTTCCAGCAAATTTCAGGCCAACAATTTTGGTGTTTATGAAAAAGATAATCTACACATATTTCGCTTTACATTAGATACAAATCATTATCAGTTGGAGATACAATATCAGGATTTTGTGATCTTGCAACAGCAGAATAAACACTTTTAGTATAAAAATCCATTATTGGTTGTTCAAATTGCTTCCATTTTTTTTCATTAACTAATATTAAGGTAAGGTAATAATTTAATTATTTAATTAATAATACTATATATATAAATTATTAGTTACCTATTTTATTTTTTAAAATTTTTAATTTATGTTTTAAATCTGCAAAAATTTTATGAATTATTTTTTCTTCAGCAAGTGTTTTATTAGTACTTAAATCGCTATCAACACCAACTATCCAATAAAATATTATCAATTATTATAAAACGCACTTATAGTGTTTTACCACCATTGGTAAATTAGATTTGCAACAAAAACAAAAAATAAATTTTTACAAAACAAAAAATATCTTTTAATTACTTTAGGGTTAGGGTAAGGCCTGGGATTTTATCGGGGCATTATTATATACAAAATTTAGCAAGGAATTTTTTATTAGGGCCCCAAAGATAGTTTCATAAGCAAAATTTTGAGGCATGAATGTTTTTTTAAAAAAATAAACAAAAAAACGAATTTTTTTGTTACACCTGATCTTAAATTTTGATTGGCTATTCTAATAGTTTTGTGTAACATGGTGTAAAACAATAGGTGCGTTTTAGTAAAACTCAATATTATATTCACAAAAAGTAGGTGTAATTTTACTAATTATATTTATAAGATTTGCATGTTCCATTTGTCGACTACTACTATCATAATTGCCCTTATTAATAATTATTTTTTTTTCATTTTTATTATTATAAATTCAGGGTTTTTCAACTATATTAAATCCAATAATCGGTTTGTGTTGAAATCCTAATTACAAATTAAATTAATTGATTTTTAATTTAAAATTAAAAATTTTTTAAAATTACCTTCAGGTATTCTATTATAAATAAATTCAGCACTTGCTTGAGGAGCTTCTCAAACTTTACTCCATGAACAATCAAATCCTACTTCTAAAATTTCTTCTTTTTTTGAAACAACTTCTTTACAAGCTATATGTAATGCATTATTTGCACTAGTTTTAGCAGCATTTTTAATTTTATTAAAAAATTTTTCTTGATTTTGAAAATATTGAGCTTTTCCACTTTGGCGTGTTATTCCACACAGACATAACATGGTTGACTATTCTTCATGGTTTACTCCACCAGCTAATCCTGCAGCAGCTATTATATCTGAAAAGTTTGCTTCTGTATTTTCATTTCCATAAAATGATTTTGTTTGACAACAATAACAGGTAACAATAATTCTTATAGATAATTCGTTTACTTTTATTTTAAAAACTTTTTTTTTATATTTTCATTCTTACAATTAGAACATTTTTGATTTAATATATATGTAAGAAATAATTCAGTACTTATAAAAATACTTGATCCTAATTTTCCTTTAATAATAAGATGTTGTATAATTTCTTTTAAAGTTTTTGTTGTTTCTTCAGGTTCATTATCACTATTAGAATAAATTTCTTCATCACTAAAAAAGTAAATAATTGAATTAATATTTTTATAATACAATATAATTAGTGCTTCTATAATTTTAGATGTCCAGGTCTGGTCCGAAGTCTGTAGACTGGTCTGAGTCAAAATAAATTTATATGTACCTTTGGTACTAAACAAGTTTACTTAGTGCACTTTGTTATAATTAATTAATAAAAATTTGTGAATTTTAAGATTTTATAGAATTTTACTAATAAAATTCAATAAAATCTTATGATTCACAAAATTTTACTAATTATTTCTAACTTTATGCACTAAGTAAACTTGTTTAGCACCTAAAAATACATCTAATCAGCAGAACTTTTTTATTTTACTTGAAATTTGGAGAATAGATGCATGATTTTGAATTTTTGATCAAAAAGGTCAAATTTAAGCATATTTTTCCAAAATTTCAAATAAAATAAAAAAAACACCCCCAATTTAATGTAATTTTATGTGCTGCACAAGTTTACTTAGTTCATAATATTATAATTAATTAGTAAAAGTTTGTGAATCATAAGATTTTATAGAATTTTTATTAATAAAATTCTATAAAATCATATGATTCACAAAATTTTACTAATTAATTCTAACTTAATGCACTAAGTAAACTTGTGCAGCATATAAAAATACATTAAATCGGTGGTGTTGTTTTTATTTTACATGAAATTTTGAGAAAATATGCTTAAATTTGATCTTTTTGATCAAAATCCAAAATTATGCATCTATTCTTTAAATTTCAAGTAAAATAAAAATAATTTTGCTAATTAGATGTATTTTTATATGTTAAACAAGTTTACTTAGTGCATAAAGTTAGAATTAATTAATAACAATTTGTGAATTATAAAATTTTATAGAATTTTATTAATAAAATTCTATAAAGTCTTACGATTCACAAAATTTTACTAATTAATTCCAACTTCATGCACTAATTAAACTTATTCAGCACCAAAAAATACGTATAAATATATTTGGACTCAGCCCAGTTTGCAGGCTTCGGACCAGACCCAGACCGAACTCAGACCTGACTAAAAAGACTAAAGTCTGGTTCGAGTCCGGTCTGTAGGAGCACAAAATGTAGTATAAATATTTTTAATTATATCTTGAAGAATTGGATTCACATTCTAATTCTTGCAATGTCACAATTTTTGTTTGTGCTCGCGATAGCTTTTTACGAGTGTTTTGTAAATTTGAAGTAGTATTTTTTAATTTTTGACCAAGTTGTTGTATGATTGATTGTGCAGTTTCCCAATCTTCAGATTCTAAAATTGTTGCTTTTCTTTTTAATGATTTGTTATTAGATTTTGCTAATCGTTTTCCTAAACTTATAGCATGTAACGTTTCTTTTTCTTCTAAATAAAATTGTTTTTCTTTATCAAAAATATTTAAAAAATGACTTCCAATAAAACCTCGTAGCCATTGTACATTTTTAGTATTTGTAAATCCTAATAAAAATGGTAATGATATTTGTCCGATAAATTGTAAAGTTTGTGAATTTTTAATATAAGATAAAAGGTAATTGTGTCGCATTAGTAAAAGATGAATCAAGACCAAACTCTGTCCATTTATATAAAATAATTTTTTAATAGAACACCAATGTAACTGTACTGAACAATAAATTCCTCCAAAAAACATAAAAATATAATAACCCGGAATTAAAGGAATTAAACTTTTTTTTCAATATCGCTATTTAATTCAGGTACATATAATTTGATATATACAGGATTTTGTTCTTGAAGTGCATTTTCTATAAGCCTATGTTCAGGTAAAATTGATAACTGAGAAACATTACGAACAAAAACTGAACGATTATTACGAGAAATTTTAGTTCGATAATTATTTTGACTTATAAGTTGTTTTGCCCAATTTTTATCCTATAATAAAAAATCTATATTTAGTGTTCTAAAAATAGATTTATATATAAAAATCATTCGCTTCTAATTAATGATTCAAAAAAAATAATAAATACTATAGGATTTAATGATAAAACTATGCCAATAGAGTCGATATTACACTTAATAAGTTTTAAAAAATGGATACGTGTAAGTTTAAAAAGTTTTACTTGAAATGCGCATTTTTAAGACTATATGCGCAAATATTTATATATACATTTTTTTTGAACAAACCTTATTGCGACTTGGTTTTTTAAACAAAAACTATACAATATTAAATATTTGAACACTTGAATAACTAAAGGCAGTTTTTTCATATACTTTTTAAACAATTGATCGAATCGAATATTTTATAGTCACGGGCTTGTAAAAAAGAAAAAAAGGGTCAAATTCCGTGATCGACATATAATTCTATATGTGTAACATTATACTAAAATACCCTAGCCTTAATTAATTTAACAATATGGCCAAGTCACAGAATCCTCTCAAGCCTTTTGGCAAGATAAGTGTATATATCGCAAAATTGATATGATTTTGAATTAGTTTATTTACTTTAATTTATACTGACTAACAATCTTATTAAAACAATAATCTAATCGTCCAATAAGAGGAATTAAAACTAGTTTATAACAAAACATATATGGTTTGAATTTGAATCTTGTCCAACTCAAAGCTAAACAAATTACAAAACTATTTTTGTTTTTTGATTTCTCAATATTATGAATCATTTTTTTATATTGAATAGCTACATGATTAGTCTTTCGCATATGTAGCTTTTTATAGCAAAATAAAATTTCATAAATTTTAAATTAAATTATTTCAAAAAGTTCTGGATTTTTGATTGATATATTTATATCTTTATCACTAAGAAATATTGATTGTAGTATTTTTTTGTACTTAATATTAATGAATTTTGGTAATTTGATATTTTGTTTATGATTTTTATTATAGACTAGTTGCAGAATTTCTATATGATTTTTGCCTTTAATTTGATTAGCAAGTTGTCGAAAAAGAATTTCTATTTTTGATATTGGCTTTAATAATTCTGGTATTTCTAAATATAATTCTGGTTTATATTGATATTTGCTATATTTTATAGCAAGATCAATTATATATTGGTTTGGAAATTGTGAATTTAAAATTTTATTTTTCATATTTTGATATTTTATTAAGACTTTATTACTTGATCAATATGTATATATCACACCAGTGGTGTTTAACACCAGTAAATACAAATTATAATATGCAAAAAATTTTTTTGGCGTTAGGGTTAGGGTTAGAGTTTGTGTTAGGGTTTGGGTTGTGGTAGAATTAGTATTTACCAAAATTTTGCAAGGAATTTTTTTTGTTAGAACGTGAAGATAGGTTTCTTAGACAGAATTTTTCGATATAGGCAAAAAAATCACATTTTTTCGAAAAATTCGGGATACGCCTGATCTTCACATTACACAAATTTCATAAATTTGATTGATCAAAACACATGAGGTGTTGAACACCAGTGGTGTGCTTTATCAACGTCCTATTTGATAATTCTAATTAATCACAAAAAAAAAGAATTTTATTAATTATTTTAATAAAATATTAATAAAGATTTAGATTTTGTGGAATAATTTGATTTTGTTTAAGTAATATATTATTAAATTTTTTAACTAAATTCCAAGCAATTTCTTTTTTTTTCATGATAAATTTTTGAATAAAATTCTTTATATTTTTTTGTTTCTGCTTGTATTTTTTTAAAATAATTTAATTGTTTTTTACTAATTTTCATTTTAAATTACTAAAAGAAGAGCACAATTGAGGATATTTATAGTTTATTTTTGCTAAACCATATTTTTTCATATTTTAGTTTGTAATTAATTGATTGTTTAATAAATTTTTGTTATTTTTTTTCTATATAATTGCTTTCTATGTTTTATATTATCTTTATATTTTTGGTAAACCCAAGCTTTTTTGTTAAATCATAAGAAATATTTGATACTCCTGATGTATTTGATTTGTATTTGTTTTTAAAAATCATTATTTTTTTAAAAAAAATATAAAATTGTAAAGTTTGTTCTAAAGTTTAAAAAAATAAATTTAGAATTTTTTATAAAGAATAGGTTATTTTTAAACTAAAATGGCTGATCAACAACAATTAACAGGTGGCAAAGTTTTGAACCAAAAATATAAAAATTTATTAAATAAAATACAAGATGTTACTCAGTGCAATATTGTATTATTGCAAGACAAAAATGATCTTAACCAAGCAAATACAGCATTACAAAAAAAAGTTAAAGTATTAATAAATGAATTAAATCAATCAACTAAAACAATTAAAGAGTTAACAAAATCAAATAATGCTTTTAAATTGTACTGCAAGTTACAGGAGATAAACGTAACTTTTACAAATTAGCAAATTTTGAAGAATTTAAATAATTTTAATTTTAACAATTCAATCATAAACAAGATTTTTGAATTTATACAAAGGTTTAATTTATTGAACAATAGATATATTGTGTCCCAGATAAGAATTTGTTCCAATTTGGAATCTGGCCTATCCTACCTCTAACACTAGCCTAACTCTAACCCTAAAGTCACCTAAAGTCCTAATTCTGCTACAAAATTCTTGTCTGGGGCAGCCTGATTCCAAATCGGGCATCGGGATACAATAGATACATACATATAATCTATACCAAATTTTTAAAACCAGTATTTGTAATTTTGTATGTATATCTCATTGATTTTAGAAATTTTTGTATAACTAAAATTTTATTTATTAATTTATTAACAGTAGTTTGTACTTATTTTGTCAAGAGTTAATTACTTATTTGTGTGTATAAAATACAATAAATAAGCTTAATTTTTATTTAGTTTAGTTTAGTGTATAAAATTTGTCAAACAAAAATTGTGATTTAATTGGTAAATTTTAAATTTACAAATTAGTAAATGTTGATCTGATTATAATCTACCAATTTGCAAATTTTTTAGTAAATAAAATTTCAAGTTTTTGGTTTGTTAGATACGTTAAATAACCTACTGTTCAGCAATAATTTACAAGAAATTTTACTATACCAACTAAAAAAAATTTATAACAAGCCTTGTAGGGCATATCTCAGAGCATTTGAATCTCAAATTTCATAAAAAAATGGTAAAAATTCATGGAAATATCACCGTTTTTGTAAATTTAGATGCATATGTTTTCACAAGTTTTCCCCTAAACTTCAACTGATTTTGGAGACACTTTCTCAAAATGAAATCTTAAAAATTCATCTAAGTAAGCTGATAGAATATGTATTCAAGAGTTTACTATAAAAATTTCAGCTTATTTGGTCAAATATTCATTGATTAACAATGAAGTTTCATTTTATTTCCAGATTTAGAATTTTCTAAAATTTTCAATTTTGATGAAAACGGAAAAATCACTATCACAAACTAGATTTTTTAAAGCTACATAATAATATACGTTCAAATTCTACAAACCATTAGAATATAGTCACAAAATTTTTTTTGTGAAATTTCATAGTATTTGGACAAAAATTGGTAGAGTTATTGAATTTTTTTATTTATTTACAAATTAGTAAAAATTTCAAGTTTTTTTAGATACGTTTTCAAAATAACCTACTGTTCGGTGATAATTTACAAGAAATTTTACTATGCTAACTAAAAAAAAATTTATAACAAGCCCTATAGAGCATATCTTAGAGTATTTGAATCTCAAATTTCATGAAAAAATGTTGAAAACTCATAGAGATATCAACGTTTTTGTAAATCAGACGCATACATTTTCACAAGTTTTCCCCTAAACTTCAAATGCTTCTGGAAGAACTTTCTTAAATGAAACCTCAAAAATTCATATAAGTAAGCTAATAGAATAGGTATTTGAAAGTTTACTATAAAAATTTTAGCTCATTGGTTAATATTCATCAATTAACAATAATTTTTCATTTTATTTCCAGATTCGGGATTTTCTAAAATTTTTGATAAAAACAGAAAAATTACTATCATAGGCTAGATTTTTTAAAGCTACATAATAATATGTTCAAATTCTACAAACCATTAGAGTATGATCACAAAATTTTTCCTGTAAAATTTTATAGTATTTGGACTAATATTTAGTGATATAACCAGTTCAAAAAAATGCAAACCGGATCACCCGACAGGTGAACCCGCGGGTTACCTGGGTTAATCAATGGGTCCACCCGGGTACACAGGTTATCCGTTTGACCCAGGTCAGATATTTATTAACAAATCTTATTATGGCCTTTATTAAAGACATGACCCTATATAATTAATAAAACAATAGCACTTTATACATAATCGACCTACTACCGGTACATTTCAATCTTCTTTTTTATTAACTGTTTTTGACATATAACTAGTTTAAGTGATGGATATTAATTTTAACGGTGACGTTCTCAAAAAGTATACATAAATAAAAGTGAAGCATGATTGCCATAGTACGTCATGAACACATGACCGACGTGTAGGGTTCTCGGCATGAGGGTTCTTGGTATGCCACTTATGGTATGCCATTGAGTCTAAAGGTATGCCATTAAATATAATAATATATAAATATATAAGATACAATTTATATTTTAAAAAAATTTTTATCCAATTAAATTGAACAAGTAAATCATGTATTTATAGCATGCCTTGGCATGCATTTGGCATGAAATTTAGAATTTGGTATGCCATATGGCATGCCAAATTTTTTTATCGTGCCAAGAACTCTACCGACGTAGTACGTTCATCATACTGAGACCAGAATTAACCACTATATTACATTTAAATAACTCAAATGCTAATGCGAGAGTTAAATTTCCGAGGTGAGAGTAAGTTTTTTAATTAAAAATTCAAACATTCAAAATCTAATTTAAGGCATCAATATTTCTAGCATAATACACAAAGATTCAAGCAAACTATAGGAATGGGCTTTTCATTCTTTATTCCCACCGTTTAGATGCTGTAAAAGTTGAAATTACTGGGGTTGTTTATTAAAACTACTACCACATCAGCAAAAATATATATGCGTAAACTTGCACAAGTTTTTACGGTATGTAAGAAAATCGTAAACTTACGTAAAATTTAGTATAATACTATGTAAGTCTTACAATGTATAAGAAAATCATAAATTTACGTAAAAATTTTATGTAAATTTACGATTTTCTTATGTACTGTAAAACTTGTATAGTTTTACACTAAACCTTTTACGTAAGTTTACGATTTTCTTATATATTGTAAAAACTTGCTAAAGTTTATACTAAATTTTTTACAATTTTTTTATGACTGTAAGAAATTATAAATTTACGCTAAATTTCTTACATAAATATTCGAGCCATTTCGAAATATTTTAGGACCAGAAAACAAGCTGGATCAATAGATCTGTAATCTGGATCGCACATTGGACTAATTTTTCGAAATAGTTCGAAATAGTTCGATAAAGTTCAAATTCTGTACTACAAGATCAGATTAGATCTTTTGTTTATAATAGATCTTCTATTTTGTTTTTTTTCACTTTTGTTTTTCATTTTTTGTTTTTGTTTGTTTTTTTTGTTTTTGTTTGTTT
>QKWP01000605.1:23068-52298 GCA_003550325.1 Gigaspora rosea
TGCGACGAAGTGCGAAAGTAGTTTAAAATATTTGTAATAATGTAAAAATAATACGTAATATATAATAAAGTATGTAATATTAATTAAAAATATATATTTAATAAATGTAAAATATAATATATAATAATAATAAATAAAAAATTAAAAATTTTATATTAAATTGTGAACCCGTGCGAAATATTGCGAAACTCTGTAAAAAAGCATGATTATGTAAATATGTATATCGTTTATTTATTTTTTAAAAAATTTTGAAAATTTGCGAAAATTTGCAAAATATTGCGAAACAATGCGAAAACATCACAAAATATGTGAAAATATTACTTCTGTGATTCTGCAACCCCCAAAGGGGCATTTTTTATTTCGCATTGTATCATAAGATTTTCGAAATATTACGGCAATAACTTACGTAAGATTACGCACTGATGTACTATAGCATAAACTTAAGTAATTATTACCCCTACGTAATACTCTGAACTAATCGTACGATTTTCGCAAGTTTACACTCACGTAAAAACTTGCGGAGGTTTACGCATATTTTTTTTTGCTGATGCAGTAGCTACCCTAGTATTTAACTAAACTACTATCTAATAATCGTTCAAGACTTCTAAACCTTGAACTGGCAGGCGTAGAAGATTTGGTCCGAGACTTGCTTTGTGATAGTTTCTTGTAGTTTAAGTTAGTTCTAATGATCGATTTCTTCTCTTGATTGAGGTAGGTGAAGTTTGGATTGTTCTTATTTTTTGTTTTAGATAATATTTAATAAATTGAAATTATGGGGAAAGGGCATCTCCATTTTTTAGATTATTGATCTGATACAGTCTTTCTAATCGATGACACATTGGATTTTAAATTATATCGATATAAGATAATTTTTAGAGTTTGTTATTTAATTTAAAGCTGATTTGTCAGTCGATCAAAGAGTTGAATCAAAATATCAATCTTAAAAATGGAGGTGCCCTTTTCTCTTAATATAAAGGTTTTTTTTTAAAAAAAAAGTTCCCACCTAAAAATCAAAATTAATTAATCAGAAGCTATACTTTAAGCCTTTGATATATACGTAAATACCTTTATTAACCAAATTGTTTTTTTGAATTATATAATACAAAACATCATAAATATTCTATATCTAACTATTTTAGCTTTTAAAAAACTTACGAATAATCTATATTCAATAAAAAATAGTAAAAAAAAAAACTAGTTTTATGAAACGTTATTTTTTTTTAGGTTTACAGATTAAAAAAAAACGCAATAGTATATTAGCAAAGATACATTTATCTTGCTCATTACAAATTACTCACCTTGTTACTAACTTCTGGATTATTTGTCTGTCTCTGAATTATTTTTACTGTAAATAAAGTGAAAGTTTCGAATGTCTCATTTGACAATTTGTTTTTATAGCAGACAATTCATTTAAAGTCGGATGATATATGCGAGGTATATGACGATACATTCGGTGATTGACGAACCAAAATTAATACTCACTTTAATACCTCGAATCTGACGTGTCAACCTGCGGGTTGACCCATCGGATTGACCCACCCATTCCACCCGGGTTGCTACAACTCAACCTGGGTCACCCACCCACCCGCAGGTGACCCAGGTGACCCCAACCCAGGTTACATCACTACTAATATTGATGAAGTTACTTAATTTTTTCATTTATTTACAAATTAGTAAAAATTCCAAGTTTTTTATTGGATACATTTTCAAAATAATCCACTGTTAGACAAATTTACAAGAAATTTTACTATGCTAACTAAAAAAAAATTTTTATAACAAGTCTTGTAGGGCATGTCTCAGAGCATTTGAATCTCGAATTTTATAAAAAAATGTTAAAAACTCATAGAGATATCCATGTTTTTGTAAATTCAGACACATATGTTTTTGCAAGTTTTTCTCTAAACTTCAACTGATTCCAAAGACACTTTCTTAAAATGAAACCTCAAAATTCATCTAAGTAAACTAATAGAATAGGTATTTAAGAGTTTACCATAAAATTTTCAGCTTATTTGGTCAAATATTCATCGATTAATAATGATTTTTCATTTTATTTCCAAATTCAGGATTTTTTAAAATTTTTAATTTTAATAAAGACGAAAAAATTACTATCATAGACTAGATTTTTTAAATTTTAAAAACCATTAAAGTATGGTTACAAAATTTTTCCTGTGAAATTTCATGGTACTGTATTTGGAACGATATTAATGAAGTTATTGAATTTTTTCATTTGTCTTTTTCAGAAAGCTAAATTTTAGGTTCATTTTGTAACCTATTTTTGATAAAATTAGGATACAAATAGATTAAAATCGTTCTAAAAATCTTTTATCATACCTAAAAAATTGTCAAAAATCTTTTATTATTTTTTTTGTATTATTAAAATTTTTGAAATTTCTGAAATTATTAAATTTGCTAGGTACTAAAAATGAACATTTTAATAATTTTTTTTAAAAAATTAACTTTTTTTTGCAGAAAAATACTACTTTTTGTGTTCACCCTGAAAAATTAATTAGTAAATTTTAAAAATGATCTGTGCATGGTCAAATTTTCAAAAATCTTTCATCATTTACCTTAGATTTTGGAAGGTCTGACATCACACACCTTTTTAACTATAAACACATAGATAATGATTAATAATTTGTTATATTCTATCACACATGACCAAAATTATGAGTTTACTGATAACTAACGCAGTACTAACGCAGTAGCCCACACCACCAATCAGTCGCTACATGGCAGTAGCTCTGATTGACTTGTTGGTTACTGCATCTCAAAGTTGTAATATTGATTGCTAATGCTTGTTCAGCCGGCTAGCCTTACCAACAGTTTACCAACTAATAAATAAATACTAATACTTCAATTTTATTTATATAAATATTTAGTTCTGGACAAACAATGCTATGCATTTATCTAGTATAAACTATAATAATATTTTATTAGAAACTATATTATTAAAACCAATATTTAAAGAATTCACCAAGATATTGTAAATTAATTTTTTGGTTAAAAAATTTTTTTAAAATTTAATATTTTTAGTTTATCCTTAAACTATTTAAAATTCAGTACAAATTTGCACTGAAATTTTCTAGTAGTCACTTATATTGCAACTATACAAAAAATATTAACATAAATGATACAAAACATTTAAAAATGTATAAAAATGTTATTTTTTTGGTTTAATTATGTTCATGGTAACTAATAAAGCAATTTGGACATTGCTTATTAATACATAAAGAAATGTTACACACTGTACATCATATATTACTTCATGGTGATTTATCATCATGTTTTCTGTGCTCAGTCATATATTTAATTGTCATCAATACTTGCACTCATAATTTCATCTAAAAAAAAATGTGTAAAAAAAAAAATAAACTAATGCTAATGCTAACGATAAATAAGTAGGAAAAAAATTTACAATTTGAATAAGGTAGCCTAGATAATGATCGAACTTGAATAATAATAATTTTTATAACATTCCTGTACAATCAAGACAATTTAATGAATTACTAAATAAGGAAAACCAGATTTTAATTAAAACAGTTAAGGGTAGGATAAATGTAAATCATTTTTCATATAATCTGCACGGTATTACAGATTATAAAAATTCGCTACAAGCAAAATTTTTTAATACTTTAATGAATTTTTACCAAAATTTTACAACGTGCAGATAAGAACTTTCTATTTATAGTAATAATAATTTCGAAACTTGTTTTATTTGAGAAAATTCCACTTCAAATATTACTGAAATATTTGGTCCCTTTGTGTTACCTAAAAACATAGAGCCATCTAGGAATACTTCAGTAATATTCGAAGTAGAATTTTCTCAAATAAAACAAGTTTCGAAATTATTATTACTATAAATAGTAAGTTCTTATTTGCACGTTGTGAAATTTTGGTAAAAATTCGTTAGAGCATTAAAAAATTTTGCTTGTGGCTAATTTTTATTTCCTATATAAAAATCTGTAATATCATGCAGATCATATAAAAAATGATCTATGTTTACCCTACCCTTAAACCCTTAATTTTAAAGTAATTATGTGCTATGTGAGTTATCAATCAAAATTTAAAATTTCAGTGCAAATTTGTACGAGAAACGGTTTAAGGATAAAAACTTAACAACCTTGATATTTAATGATCAGAATTAAATGATTTTGATATCATTTAATTTGTCTCGATGAAATGGTTCAAATGATACCAAAATTGTTAAATTTGGATCGCTAGGTCATAAAATATTTGCAAAAAATCATATGCGCCGCAGATATTTTTTGCACAACAACTAATTATTTTTTTTAAATATCTCCTAACCTAGTGATCCGAATTTAACAATTTTGGTACCATTCGAATCGTCTCATCTAGACGGATCAAATGATATCAAAATCGTTAAATTCTATTCACTGAACCGCAAGATATTAATAAAATAAAAGATTAAAAAAATTTTAGTACATATTTGTATGAGAAACGGTTTAAGGAATAAGCAACATAAACTTTTTGTTTTATATTCCTTAGATTGTAACACAGGCAAATTTGCCCGCGTATTTTAAAATTTTTAATAAAATTTTAAATATTGATTTTAGCCATATCTTTTCTAAATAAAAAATATTCTTTAAGTTTTGTTTTAGTAACTTTGTTATAAAATTTTTTTAAAATCATTAGAAAACTTTAATATAATAAATGTTTAAAGTTCTTGTATTGGCATTTTTACTATTAAAATTTTTCTTTAGATTTTTTCAAATTTTATATGTTCCCGTCTATAAAAAAAATCTTTACTTCTAATACAAGTCTTAATTTTTACAAGTAAATCATTAAAGTTGCAATAATGAAAGTTGTCATCCTTTATATAAACTACAATATTGTCTTAAGAACTATAGTTCTAAAACTAAAACTAAATAAGATCGCAGAAAAATTGTAATAAAATTTTTTAAAAAAATTTTTTCTTAAAATTATCTATTTTCAGCTTATATGTAACTATAATTTATTTTCTTATAATATAAAAACTAATTTTGCAAAAAAGTAATCCTTATTTTCAAATATAATTGTACAAAGTTTTATTTAATTATTTTAGTATTTTAAAAAAGTAAATCAGAGCTAAAAAAGTGCAAAAACGCAGGCAAATTTGCCTGTGTTCTACTACAATCTAAGGGATAATATAAATTTAAATAATTCAAAAATATAATTACAGTATTTCAAATCTAGGTGAGTTTTAACCACTCTAGTAGGTTTAGGTTGCAGATAAATTAGTCTGAGTCTCATATTTGTTTAATAATTTGTACATGGAGTAATTTTGTAATAATATAAATGTACCCAAAGCTGCTCCTGGAGGCACTTATACAAATTAATAAAGATTGAGACAAAACCTCACCTTAACACAAAAAAAAAATAAATAAATAATTACAGTATTTTTAACAGTTTTACTAAATTATACTACTGGTGCTCAATATCACAATTATTTTTACCAATCAAATTTTTTAAATGCAGTATAATATAAAGATTAGGTGTAACATAAAATTTTTGTTGTTTTGCTATTTTTTTTAAAAAATATCTTCTAACTCAAAATTTTATCTATAAAACCACCTTTTTTTTTTAAAAAAAAAACACTTTGTAAAATATTACTATATACTATGCCTTACTTTAACTAGGACTCCGTATGGACTGAGTAGATCCAGGTAGTAGTAATATTCTAGTCCTATCTGTTTATTAATGGGCTTAATCACCAAGCTTTTATCTTTATCCTAGGGCCCCAAAATTGATATCCTAGCCTGGCTCTTAAAGCCTGCAGGTACCTGTTGGCAGTATTGTTACAGGACAACTTTGGACAATAGTTTGGACAATTTTGAACAATCTTGAACAATTAAATAAAGTCAAATTACTTAAAATTTTATTAAGACAATCTATTTTAATTTTAACTGGAATATGTTCAGCATCTCAAAAAATATATAATTATATATTTTTTAAACAAATTTAATGATTATTAAAGCCAGTATAAGCTTTGTACAATCTTGGATGCTTGGATATTTTGGATGTGGACAAGACCAAAAAAGGTCTTGAATAGCCAAAACGCACAACACTGCCTATGAGTACCCACGGGCTTAATATTAATACAGTCAAATCTTCATAAATGCAACTCATAAGGATGAACCTACAACATGCATTTAAAGAGGTTTGCATTTAAAGAGTGCCAATTAAATTGCAGCTTTAAAAATTAGATCATCAATTTGTATAACTTTTATTAAAAACCATATAACCTATCTTAAATACTAAAATTTAATTGGCTATATGCATTTAGGGAAGTTAGTATAATATAAAATGTTATTTAAAAAAACGTGCATTTACAAAATATAGAATGTGTATTTAGCACTAAAAACATCTTATGGAAAAGAAAAAAATATGCATTTAGGGAGATATTGTATTTATAGATGCTGCATTTATAAAGGTTCAACTATATATATTAGTACAGTATGCATTCGCTATTGTAATGCTTTAAATGCTACTCTGATTTGTAATACGTATTATATAACTAATATATGTTTAAATTACATATTTTAACTACATGGGTAGAATAAAAAGTTTGTCAGTAGATCAATATCTTGATCATTTTTAAATATACAGTTTTTAAATTTTATATATATTAATATATTGGTTATAATGAATTTGTAAAAAAATTTTTAGTTAATTTTAATTGAAAAAATTGGTTTTTAAATTTATTAATTTAACCAATTGAAATTTATTATTATAAAAATTTAAATTAAGTAATTTATATTAAAAATTTTTACGTAATAAAAAAAATTATATAATTAAAATAATGAACTATATTTATATAATTAAAAATTTATATAAATAAATTTTATTTATAATTATTTGAAGTAATTTTATTATAAATTAAATATTTTACTATATATAGTAATTTATTACTAAATTTAGTAATAAAATTTATCTATATAACAATTTTTAATTTTTTGTTGTTTTAAATAAATTTAATAATTTTATTTGAAAATAGAATAGTTATAAAAAAAAATTATTGCAAAATTATTATTATTTATAAAATTTATAAAAATATTAAAAAATAAAAAAACTATAGCTTCATAAAATTTATAAAAATATTAAAAAATAAAAAAACTATAGCTTCACAAAATCTAATTAAACAAAGAAAAATTTTAAATTATAAATTTTTAAATTTTAATATATTAATTTAAAAATAAATTATATATTTAAAAATTACATAACTAATTTTAGTATTAGTTAAAGGATTTTAAAAAATGGTGCACCTGCACCACAGTGCACCCCCGGATGACACCCCCGGATCACCCCGGATTAACGATCGACGGAGCACTCCAGATTATGTGATCGAACAGTACGTTTATTTTTTATTAAAAATTTTATTTAAGAATTACGATTTATAGCGATTGATAAATTTAATTTATTAATCTTGCACGACATAATACAATAATTATGTCATATTACAAATCGCATCAACTATCTGATCACGATTACTAAAAAACAACCTAACTAATAGCAAAAACAATGCCACTTCATTACACACATTATAGCTTGTGTTGCTTCGCTTACGCTCAGCAACACAGATAGGGCTCGCTTCGCTCACCCTGTAGTCGCTTCGCTTCAGCTATCGCCTCCGCTTCGCTCCCTTTTCTAAATATTCAATACTACTACAACTAATATACTCTAACTTACCCTAACCCTAACCCAACCTAATGACTCATGGCGAGAATACACGTTAAATCGATGGTATCAACGACTATAAAACTAATTTACCATTCTGATTATGGCGATACCAACGACTAAGATAAAAAAAAGAGATGCACTTGACAGAAGAAGAACCTTCATGAGATGCCAAAATCTAACGTATTTACAACGATGAAATAATACGCCACAAGAAAACTCTAAGATGTTTAACAAACCTAGAAAGAAAAATCAAGCGTTAGTAAGCGTTCACAAGTAAAACAAACAAAAATAATACATCCAAGATTCCAAAGACACTCACAGGAAAACTCAGAACACGCTATAAAAACAAACAAGCGTTAATAACACATTCACAACTTAAATACTGTATAAACAATGATATAAACGAAGTCATGCTTCTCTAAAATAGCCACTACATTGGGCCAGAAATGCCTACCAAAAAAGGCTCGTGGTAAACGGCTTCACCAACAACGACGGCATGAGATCACACGAAGGTCGGCGAAATCCCAGAAACACCAATAGCTACAGTCTTAATAACGATAAACAAACAACAACACGATGAAGTTATAATATCCACGACTACCAAAACAATCACTCAACTGAACGGCGTTATTCACCATTTAAAAAAAAAAAAGTTAGTAATGAATAACCACAAAAACACAACAACAATAGAGCCAAGGTTCTAAATCAACGAACTCACCTTCCCACTGCCTCCCTACTGGCAACAAGGTCTGACAAAAAACCTGCGCTCAGAGTCGACCACCACGAAATTGCACTAACCGCGAGTCTATGCCTACAACAGAATGTTAAAATCAAACAACTGGAAACAGAGTCAGCAAGAATGGGCAGTCGAAAGGACCATAAATAACAAAGGGCGAAACCATGCCAATGACAACCGTGACTGCTGAGATACTACCGGTTCAGTTTAAAACGAATGTAAATATATAATAATAAAAAAAAAAACAGTGATTATCATGATTATCGATCATTACTGATTGTTTATGTGTTTATGTACCCCGTGATCTGGGGTGCACCATGGTGCACGGTGCACCAAAATATAAATTTCTTAGTTAAATTTTTAGAAAAATTAATTAAATTTTAAATATTTTTTATATATACTTAAGATAAAGTTTAATTAATTTTTATATAAAAAAATTTGCAATATTTTTATATAATAAATTAAAAATTCAATATTTTAAAAACTATCTAATGTCTATGTGAAGTACGAATCTGGTTTTAGGAATTTCCGGAAGGAGATCCATTGTGGAAGGTTGGCACCATAAATGACAGTCCAGTTATACGAAGGTTGTACGAGTAATTCCTTGGCATGCAAGAGCAAGATAGCACCAACAACCCTAAGGCGGTCTTGGGATCGTGATTGGGAGGGTAACATGACTATAACATAAACCCAAGTAGTGAAAAAAGTAGTAAACACAAAGGGATCTGTAGTAAAGAATTTGTCTAAACAGGATAAGGAACACCTCTGGCACCGGTACCAAATCTAAATTGGAAGGAAACTACTACTATAGAGGTAGATCTGCGAATTGGGGATATAAACAAAATGACAAATCACCCGGTGGAAAGTACAATGTACGAAATAAAGCTCTCTGGCCTAACCAATAGTAGAATACCAACCGCTCTACAAGAAGTTGGAAGTAGTACAGAAATGTATTACGAAATCTAGTTGGGAGTAGCTATGTCACATAGGAGGAGTGAGAGCTAGCTTGCTGAGGATAGGGGTGGTTCTCACTCGGGCCAGTTACGCAACACAGCCGGTGCTCACCTATCTTTAGGTGAAGTATCTGCTAACCAATTCAGATAGCCAGTGTTGTCACTTGGACGTGTTCATACTATGTTTTTTGTCCAACGTCCAAGATTGTCCAAAATCGTCCAAGCCTATGTCCCATGTTTAACTAATCAATAAAGTAATTTAAAAAAATATATAATTATATATTTTTTTAGATGCTGGACTTATTGGTGAAAAAATTAAAATAGATATCTTAATAAAATTTTAAGTAATTTTAATTTGAAAAAATGTCCAAAGTGTTCAAAAAATGTCCAAGTAACAACACTGCAGATAGTATATCTGCAGTAATATATGATAGATTACTGAGAGTAGTGGGCAAAGCTTAGCTTGTGCCTCCACCAGCGCATGGGTAATCTCAGGACACCAAAGTTTAGGAAGTAACTGTGAGGTTATGATCGTCTAGGCAAGGCCCTTGCACCTACTTGGAAGTATAGGATCGGCAATATGAGAGAAGTGGGGAATATAGTAAATAGCAGAATAACAAAATAGGGAGTAGTCCAAAAATCCAGGTTATACAGAAAATAGGGTATTGAAAGCTCTGGTAGATTTAGGTCACAGATAGTCAAGAATGTCTGAGTCTCTTGTACTTAATATAGTATAATATTGTATCACATAATATATACAAACATATACTTAATAATAAAGTCTTTGAGGCACGACCTCACCTTAAAAAAAAAAAAAAAAACTATCTAATAAAAATACTTAAAATTTTTTTTACAAATTTATTATAACCACTATATTTATACAGTCACCTCTCTTTAATCCGAACCTTTCTAAACTGAACACTATTAAACTTTCTCTAAACTAAACAAAATCTTCTGGAATTTTTGTAAATTTTATTATAAAGTTCGGATAAACCATATATAACTTTTTGTAAACTGAACTTTTCCAAATTTTTACATAGTAAAAAAAAGCAGTTCCAGCAGTTTGGATTAAAGAGAGTTTACTGTATATATAAAGGTTAAAACTGTATCTTTAAAAATAATCAAGATATTAATCTACTAACAAAACTTATTATCCAACCCATGTATAAAAAAATGTATTTTTAGAAGTTTTTATATTTAAAAAATTTATAAAAAAATTATTATGATTGATATACAAACGATATAATTATTATTTTTTTTTTTTTTTAATCTGGACGATCCTGCCTTTATTTCTTAGTAAATGCATAATAACTGGTATTTGTACTGAAGTATGTATGTAGTATATTAAATTTACAACCAGATAAAGACTCATTCAATACAAAAGTACCCAGGTGCGACCTGCCATTTCACAAATTCGTCTCTGTTGGGGTCCCAATACTTGTTGAGACTTGATTCCCAAACATCACTAACCAGTTTGCTAATGCCGTGTCAGGATTGTATTCCTTTTCTTAAAATTTTTCCTTCTTCATAAAGGGCTGAATAAAAAAGGAGAAAGTAAAAAAAAAATACCAAGAAAACAGACTATACAAAAAGAAAAACCAATACAAAAAAGAAAAAACAAAAGAAAAGAAGCTAATCCTGACACAGAAAAGTGAAAAAAAACAGAAGAAAAAGAAAAGCGATACTGACTATTTATAAAAATTATATAATATTGTGCAAGGAAATGCCTCACCAAAGTATTATATGTACATATAAGAAGAAAAAAGGCTACGCCTAAAAGAATATTCTAGAAAGAAATTTTATTTCAAGTTTCTCCAAAACACCTCACACGTTATTCATTGTTTATCTCGAAAGATTCACTCCTGATTTGATTCCGATTTGGTAGGCGTGTTCCCAAATTAGAAGGAGTAAACACTGCTAATCTTTTGGAGGGGTAAACTGAATCGCCCACTTTTTAGAAATTTCAAAATGTCCAAAGGGACAGAAAATATCACTTGTAGCAAATTTAAAGGAGTGTATGGTCAAAAAACTTAATATTTTTTTGTTGTTTCCTGTTGTTTTACTATAGGTTACTTCATCGACGGATATTCTTTCTATGAACTTTCACTAAAATTTCTCGTCAAGGGCGCCATCTCCTGCCAGTTATCTTGTAAAAGGATGCTTTTGGCTTGCATACCATATATACAAAAGAGTCCTGAATACAAAAGTTAATCTTTATAAAAACTATATTCCTGTATTATCCTACTATACTTAGTATATAGACAACTCTCTAACAAAAAATTTTTGTTTTTTTCCGTTGGAAAATTTGGTCCAGGTGATCGTTGAAAAGAGTTTTTGATTGATATAATTATTGTGACAGATCATAATGAAATCCAAATTAAAATGAAATGATAGTATAAGGGCAGTGTCATTAATCACCTGATTATTTTTTATCAGAGGCCTACCCCCCTCCCTCTTCCTTAATATATAAATAGTCAGGTTCTTATATATAATTTTAACTTTTTTTACCCCCCTCCCCCCCTAAAAAATCACCTGATTTTTGTTACTCCCCTAAAATTTCAAAAACTAAATTTTTTTGGAGTACATTTTTTAGAGTTAGGGGTTTAGAGTTAGAGTTAGTTTTAAAAAAAATTATAATAAACAAGTATTAATAGGTTTAAGAAGGCTAGCAGGCTAAGTATAAAATGTAGATTTCATTTTAAATTATGATCTGCGACTAGAGATGGGCAAAATACAAAATTTTCATTTTAGCATATACATGTGCATGCATTTTTTGCATGCATGCATGCATGTTTTGACCAAAGTTATGATTTAATTTCTTAATGCTAGCCAGAATTAATTGCATGCATGCAGTCATGCACATGGTGCCTATCTCTATCTGCGACAATTATTATAATAAATAAAATTTAATAAAATTACTTTATAAATATAATAATTATTTGACTTGTGAAGTTTTAAAGTATTATTTATACAAAGTATATTAGCTATACTTTTCTAAAGTACAATTTAGGGTGTGGCGACATAGAGAAGCTGTCTGGTTGTCACCCCCAAGCGACAGGTCTAGAGTTCAAGTCCCACTAGAGACGAATTGAAAAATAGGCCTGTGTTATGGTAACATTTGTTCATCGATCGGTCGGGTATATTACCTGTAACCTTGGTACCACCATCTTGAATGGGAGCATCGGTGTAGTTGTGTAAGTTACACAGACAAATCCAAGAGACCAGAACAATTGAAACCTGTTTGGCAAGTCCCGAGTAAGGAGGTAAGGAAGATCTTCTAACGGTACTACAGAAGACCGGAATTTCAACTGAAGACCGAAGAACCGGACGGAAAAAGCCCTATGGCAAGAGGGGACACCAACCTGGCCGCCGGAGTTGTACCAGAGGAAAAGGACCTATGTTACGGAATTAGTACCAAGGAGAGGGAGTCCATCAGGCGCATAAAGCCGGGCTGACCAATCCTTCCAGGCTAACTGGTTTGGTAGTTTGAGAGGGATCAGTAAAGGCTGGAAGAAGGGTTGGATGTGAGTACTGGAGATCGGAATGAACCTGCAAGGGCAGACGGAACTTACTGGCCAATGAGAAGTGGAAGCATGGAGGTGTGTACGTATCAAGACCCAATGGAGCTCTGGGCGCACCCATATGGAAGTCTTAGAACGTTAAGAGGATTTGGGACCACCAATACGGGTATAGCTGGTACAAGTGCATATAGTGGTGTAAAAGCCGGGTCAGCCGGCCGCCTCATGATGCCATCCAACTATGCTTGGTACTGGAAGACTCGGTCGGGTCAGCCGGGTGCGACGAAACATGCCTGGATACCTCATCACCATAGCGGGGAGTACAGTCGTTCGCATATTTCTGAATTCAGAACGCTAAATCCTGGGTCCCGAAGTCGCAAGAAAATTGGTTAGTTGCGGCAGCATGCAGGCTTGAGATACTTACCCAATGTGGTAGAGGCAGCTGCATGGCTTGAGATACGAACTCCCAAGAAGTACGCTAGTAGGGAATCTTGGATGTACCAATTTGGAAGCACAAAGCGCCTACCTGGAATCACATACACCAAATTGGAAGTGACGATACTAGGAAATGTGGGTAAAGTGGCGGACATGTGAATACTAATCAGCAGCTGGGAAGGGATGTACAAAACCAGGCTGGCTATATAAATGGGAATATGGCAGGCTCTGGTAGGTTTAGGTCGTGAATAAATAGTCCAAGTCTCGGTACTTAAGTAGATAGTACAAAGATTGTAAGCAGTAATGTGTAATGATCAATATACATCTAATAAAGTCCAGAGGCATGACCTCACCTTAATAACAAAAAAAAAAAAGTACAATTTATAAAACTGTTTTTTTAAATATATATAAAAAAAAAGTTAAAATATGTAATTATACAAAAATTATTTGCCCGATTTAATAAACTTACTAAATTTGAAAAAAGTTTATTGTTTATTAGTAATTCTTTCAAAATATTGTAGATGCACAAGCTATTACTCTTGATTAAAGATTATTACAAAAACTACTGTATTTATAAAGTGTTTTGTATACTTAAAAAAAAAAGTTTATATAGATTTTGAAGTTGTATAAGTTGCATAAAAATTACTCATCTAATATAACAAACTTGCAATAAAGTTCAGTGTTCAAGGTATTGTTCTTGCAGGTAAACCAACTAGTATTTTTTCTTTTTTTTTGATTCAAAATATTATGTAAAAAAATGCTATATATCTAAAAAAAAAAAGAAAAATTATTGATCAATATAAGTTTTAATTTGTAAATAGTTATGTGCACATATAACAGGCTATTCTACAAATATATAGGCCAGATAGTGCTAATACCCAAGCCCTACCTATATAATAAAGGGCCTGTTATTTTTAGCCCTATTCTGCCCTAAGGCTTGTAATTTAATGCCCAAACCCAGCTCTAGTGGTACTACCTTTAGAGCAGTATTGTACATTTTGGCTATTCAAGGCCTTTTTTGGCTTTGTCTATGTCCAAAATATCCAAGCGTCCAAGATTGTCCAAAGCTTATACAGGCTTTAATAATTATTAAATTTGTTTAAAAAATATATAATTATATATTTTTTGAGGTGCTAAACACATTTCAATTAAAATTAAAATAGGTTGTCTTAATAAAATTTTAAGTAATTTTATTTAATTGTCCAAGATTGTTCAAAATTGTCCAAACTACTGTTTAAAGCTATTTCATGACAACACTGCTTTAGAGTACTCATAGGTAGCTCTGGCCCATACAGAGGCCTAATCCTGATTCTAACTATTAACTCCAACTTAATATTTATCAACTTCAACTTTTGTTTATTTTTTCAATATTGATTTTTATATTATATCTAGGGTTGGAAGCACAAGGGCATGGGCATGCCCTAAAGGGCATACCCTTAAAGCATGCCTGTGGGCATGCCAAAAAGCAAAAGCCATACCAAGTCATATGATACAATCAGTTAATCCTATTGGCCAAAAATTAAATACTTTACAATAGTATTTTTTATTTTTATATTAAACAAAAAAAATTTTCCAAATAATTACTTTGTACAAGATTCAGTATAATTAGAAGTTTAAATTTGTATACAATATCTATTAAACTTTATAGAATATTATAAAAATTTAAACTAAGAATCCAGTATGTATTTATTTTATATACTTATATAACTCTTAATACTTGTAATATCTATACCATATTTGACAATTACAGTCAGACCTCCATAAATGCAATACCTTCCTAAAATGCACGTTTTTTTCTATTCTATAAAATGTAATTGTGCTAAATGCACGTTCTATATTCTGTAAATGTAGAGCTATTACCCGGGTCAAAAAATCATGACTCAGGTCAAAAGAGTTCGGGTCAGATATTGAACCGGTTTGTGACCCGGATCAAACGTGTTATGATTTTTTCTTAATATAACGAAGCTTTAAACTAGTATTAATGATGTTTTTTTAAAGTTATCAATAAAAAATGATCAAATTGGTACGTAATCATGAGAAAATTGTAAAAATCGTACAACAATTGAATTTGTACAATTAGTAATTATTACTAGTTAAATTGCGAAGTTCATTCTAAGCATATGAGCGTCTATAACGAACAAAATTGGTACGTAACTGTGCGAAATTAGACTATGAAATTGTAAAAATCATACAACAATTAGTAATTATTACTAGATAAATTGCGAAGTTCATTTTAAGCACATGAGCGTCTATAACGAACAAAAATCAAGAAATGTCTTGTTATTCGAATTCTATCGTATACCTAAATAATATTAAACCTGCTTAAGATCAAATGTAAATATTAAAGGTTTTTTTTTAATTTGTCAAAAGCCAGATTTTACTATAAAGATCTTACCATGATAGCATCCTGCACTTAAAATAATTTTGTAAAGTATATACCGCACGTTTTGAATAATACGTAAGAAAACTGGGAATATTGGTTTTGAAAATTTCCCTGCTAGAAAAAAAAATTCATCATTTCTGGCGTTAAATCTGCAAGTTATATTAAATTTCATCAATAAAATAATAATCGCAGATTTAAACTGCAAGACAGAAATGGATAATATAATGGACAACGACGAGTATAGTAATAATATGATAGAGCTTAATGATGTTAGCTTGAAAATGTTGGGATATGATAGTGCAGATAACAATGAAGACTCCCCACAACCTTCTACTAGCAATTGACCATTAACCAAAATCTTGCAACGAAAAAAAAGAGCTGAAAGGCCAGGGGGCAGTCCGGTTAAACCATTTTATACAGTAATGGTAATTATCAATATAGAAATGTGGGTTTGTCGTCATAAAACTTGTACTCCCCAAATAAAATATATAAAAGATGGTTCTACCACAAATTTGTGAAGGTATTTAAGAAGAAAGCATCATATTTTCAGGGCTATGATTGAAAGTGGTCAGATAAAACTTGTGTCAAATGAGAATGACAGGTGTGAATTTCATTTAATGGCAGAATTTTCACAAATGACAATAACACAATCATTTAACAAACAGACTAAATATGTATTCAATAACCCAAACCAAAAAAAGCTTGATTGTAATATCGCTACTTTTATTGTCAATAATCTTTAGCCATTTCCGATTCTTCAGTCATCATCGTTTAAGAAAATAATTGAAGACCTTGATGAACGAGCAAATATACTTAGTAAAGATCATTTAAATGAATCTCTTATCAATGCTAAAGATAAAATTTTGCAAAATCTTTGTGAATATGCATTTGATGATACTGAAATCTGTTATACTTTATTCACTACTGACATGTGGATGTCAGATAACGGCAACCCATATATAGGACTTACGATCCATTGGATCAATGATGACTTTCAAATGAAAGAAATGATCAGTAGTATTTCATGTCTCCCTTATCCACATACTGCAGATTGTCTTTTAAACAAAATAATTTAAATTTTAGATTATTTGTAGCTTAGAGATAAAACTGTTTGTAGTACAGTTGATAACGGGTCGAATATCAAATTATGTGTAGAGAAGTTAGAGCGTAAGTATAATATATTAAAAGTTTTTTGTTTTGGTCACACTTACAACTTGCAATAAATAATGTACTAAAAGAGTGCTCTAGTATTACGAATCTAATAAAAAAATGCAAAGATGTCGTATCACATTTTAGTGGAAGTTCAAAGCAGAAACAGTTTCTTTTAGCAGCTCAAATAGAAATGAAGAATTGGGATAGGTTTCTTTGTGTAGTCCGTGATGTCTCAACAAGATGGAATTCAACGTTCTACTTGTTAAAACGCTTAACCATTCTTAAACTAGCATTATATAAATATAAATTGCTTTTGGCTGAGGCTGGTGAGAATAATTCACTACGGAGTTATGAAAAAAAAGAGCTATCATCTAATGATTGGGATAAAATAGTTGATCTAGTTAAGTTACTGCATCCCTATGAAGTTGTTTCAAAACTTCTATCAGGCTCAAAATATCCAATACTTTCACAGGCATGGTTTGCTATTAATTATATAAAAACAAAAATTGATCGCACAATAATATATGATAATGATGTTCAAAATTTTGGAAATAATCTTTTTGAATCAATTCAGGCACGGTTTTCAGAACCAGCAAAACCAATCCGACTTGCTATTTTTTTTGATCCACAAACTAAAAATATGGAAATATTTATAGAGTACGAAAAACAAATGATCATTTCAGAAGCACGTGCTGAATATAATCAATTAAATTCTAATAACAAATCAGATAATATATTAGAAATTAAAGGTCAAATGTCTGGTAATGACGAAGAAGATATTTTTTCTAGTTTTGACTCTATCTCATCCCAAGAGCAATCCAATCAAAATATTATAACTAATAATAAATTTGATTCATATTTATTGTTACCGAAAGTTTCAAGCCAAACGGATGTACTTCAATGGTGGGCAGCAAGAAAAGCAGAATACCCAATACTTGCACAACTTGCTTGCAAATATTTATCCATTTCTGCGACATCAGTGCCATCTGACCGTCTTTTTTCATCTGCAGGCCTTACAATCACTGAAAAACGATCATGTTTTAATCCTGAATCTGCTAGAACAATTTTATTTCTCAAGACGGCTTTAAAGCTTTGGCCGATTTCTCATGTTTTTAAATAAGAATTATTTTTTGTCAAAATTATTTGTTGTTTATTGATATACTTACACGTGTTTAAATAGTAAAGCAAAACTGCAAATTCCTAAAAAACTTTTAATAGATTATCTTGAACTTCTTGATAACAAAGAAGATTTTAATGTAATCATTAACGTTGATGAATCACAAAATACAAGTACAAAGGTATTCAAAGCACATTTAACAGTTCTTAGATATGCAGTGTCTAATTTGTGATTCTCAGAAAATATCAAAATAATAAACAACTTAAACAAAATAACAATTCGCTACTTTTTATAATCTAAAAATACTATGAATATAGCAAATAAGATATCATATAATTAACAAAAAAAAAAAAAGAAAAAAAAACATATATAGTAATTTTTATTTCTAATAACATTCATTTTTTATTAAAAAATTCAGGATTTATTTGTATTGAATAATCTTTTAAATATATTCAATTTGTAATGATATCAAAAACAAACAATTATTAACTATCAGACAAATAAATTGCTTCTGTCATTTGACGTATAATCAAAAATATGTTTATTTATTAACATTCGTTGAAAATGATGATATGAACCAATTAATTAAACAACTTTTTTTTAACGTCAAATATCTGGGAATTATCCAAAATCGTATTAATTACATTCTTATCTAATTTTAAAAAGTAATAGTCATTATAATTAAATCATTTGGCATGTTTAGAATAAAGTTCGTGAAGAAAACAATCTTATATTATCAAAAAATTCTATGATTAAACATATCACTGCATACATCTTTTTCTTTTCCTTAACCTTATCAGCAATGTAAGACTTTTAATCGTACCCCTGGTATCTTAAAATTACTTAAATTGTTCTGCAATTATTAATTGACCTGATGTTTGGGTTCCAGGTGACGGTATCCAAGCCGTAGTTAAAGAAGTGTTAGTTTGTTTTATTGAAAGACTGTTTAAATTAACTTAGTATAAGAAGACATACCTATGACTCTCCTACCCAACTTGCCAAATCTAATCGCCTTATTCAATGAAGTCCCTCGTATGTCATTCTAGTCACTCTTTAATTTTTAACCGATTGAAGAATAACTTAGGTCGAGTTTTAATAAATAAGCACCTTGATCTTGCTATAAAATAGTATCAGAAGAATTTGTAAAATTCGCTAAAAGTCTAGTTTTCATAGGAATCAATTCTTGAACGCTACTTATCTGCTTATTTCTTTTAAAATAGTCAACGTAAATTACTTTACCACATGGTAAACTTGACGGGTTATACTAACTTGTGTCAACCTGATTTTGACCCATGACCCGCATAACCCGTGACAATTTCTGACCCGTATGGGTCAACTTGACCTGAGTAACTGCTTTATGTAGATGCATGTTCTCTTGAATAATATTTTATATTACACTAACCTCCCCAAATACACGTAGCCAATCAAATTTTAGTATTTAAGATAGGTTATACAGTTTTGGTAGAAGTTACACAAACTTAATGATCAAATTTTTAAAGCTGCAATTTAATTGGCTCACTCTAAATGCAAACCTCCCTAAATGCACATTGTAGGTTTGTCCTTACGAGTTGCATTTATGGAGGCTTGACTGTAACTAAATCTATAAAATCACCCAAATATTTAAAGCTCTTGTTTACTTATTTGAACTAAACACCTTTATAAATTCATTTTGTTCCATTAGATATAAACTGTTATCTATTGCATATTAAATTTAAAAGTAAATTCAACAGATATCTAATAGATTTACTATTAAATTTGTGTTTGATGAATAACAATACACATTTCTATACCTTATAAATACAAAAATACTCGAATATGAAATATAAAAAATGTAATATATAGTTTTAAGTTAGCTTACAAAATATAAAAAAAAAAAGGGTGTGGCGACTTAGGGAAGTTGGTAAGTTGTCACCCCAAGTGGCAGGTTTAGGGTTCAAATTCTACTAACGACACTTTGAAAAATAGATCTGTGTTCTGATAACTGTTTTCTATCGATCAGTTGGGTACATTACCTGTAGTCCTTGGTTATCATCTCGAATGGGAACTTTCGGGCGAAGTTGTGTTGTATGATACTAACAAATTCAAGGAACCGGGAAAACAAAAACCCATTTGGCAAGACCCAAGTAAAGAGGTAGCAAAGATCTTTGATGGTGCTACCAAAACTGGAATATTGGACCGGAGCTGAAGTACCGGATGTCGACCTCAGGGACAAGGTTTACCAACCTGGCCGCCAAATCGAGTATCGGAAGAAAAGGATCTATGTTGTAGAAGTAGGTACCAGGAAGAGAAAAGCCATAGTGGCACCTAATGCCGGGTAGATCAACCCTTCTGGGCCAACTGGATTGGAAGTCTGGAAAAACCGGTGAAGACCGGTAGGAAAGTAATGATGGATACAGGGGTTGAAGCAAACCTTATAAGGGCAGAAGTAGGTAATAGTAGCGGTTGCAGGATATTTCCGGACTGCAAGTTGTTCACCTCGGTGAATGCGTAAGTTACCAAAGAGTAGGTGAATACCTGGTGGGACAGGTACCACTCTACCAAGTTTCCTGTTGAGAATAAGCCGGATTGTACCTTCGGGTATAAAAAGAAGTCCTAAGGGCTCTTACGAAAAAAGACCCGGGTGGTTGGACTGACTGCATAGGTAACGCAAACATCTAGGGAATCTGTTGAAAGTCTAGGTGGGAAACTGAAGATCAAAGGGTTTAAATAGGCAATTCCCATAGTTGGGTTGCAGGTATGGCATCTAGTGTGGAACCTTTGTGCAGACCACTTAAATTAGACACCAAAAGTATACGTATGGCTAGTTGTACTCTTATCCATGTAGAATCCAGATGCATAAACAGAATAAAGTATATGCCCCAAAACAGGCTCTTTGAAATCAAAAAAAAACAAAATATAAAAAAAAATTTTAAATACTACAAATATATATATATATTTTTTTGAACTTAACGATCATGTCACGCTTCAATGCTTTATTGATACTGTATTTACTCGAAATAACGCACATGGGTGTTATTTAGAAAATTGCATTTTCTTAAAATAGCATGTTGGTTTCGAAATAATGCCCATGTGCATCACAATATACCGTAGATTCCCAAAAATAAGCAACCTTTTTTTGGACGATTTTAAGCAAAAAAAACTGGGTGTAGCTTATTTTCAGGTTATACGGGTTTTTAAGAATTTATGCCTGATAGCAAAGGATGCTTATTATCGGGTATTATCTTTTTAAAAAAAAATTCTCACGTATTTAAACTTGCGTGAGCAGGTTTTGCATGTTCGTACCAGCATGTGCATTATTTAAACATAGTATCTATGCCATATTTGGCACTATGTTTAATAACGCACATGCTACGTTACTATATTATTTTTTATTCGATTTTTTTTCTAAGATTTTTTTTTTTAACGCATTTTATTTATTTTTTTTTTGTATTTTATTTATTTTTTTTTGTTTTATTTATTTATTTTTTTCCAGTTTATTTTTTTATTTTTTTTTATTATTTTTTTCGTTTATTAATTTATTTTTTTTTATGGGAAAAGGTTTTCCACGCACCCGCATGGTTGTGCACCCTATATGCATGAATATAAATACAGAAATAGATCATCTGATAAGTATTTTTTTTTTTGCTTTTGTTTATTTTACTAATTTTTTTTCGTTTTTTCTATCGTTGTCGTCGTTGGTGTCGTCGCAGGTGTCATTTCACTTGTTGTCGCAGGTGTCGTCGTTGGTGCCGCCGTTTGATTTTTTTCTAGTTTTTTTAGCATATAAGCTTGTGCGTCTCTTGTGGAATGGTCGTCTGTGGCTCTTCAACATTCTTCTGGAGTAATATGTTTCTCTGACATTGTAAATAGTGTTCTTGTACGTTTCTCTGGTGGGTGTCTTGTACGTTTCTCCATTGGGTAGGTTCTGTAAGTTTCTCCAGTAGGTGGTCTTGCATGTTTTTCCATTGGGTGGTCTTGTACGTTTCTCCATTGGATAGTCATGTACAGTTTTTTTTCACTTTTCGGCTAATATGTTTTCCTTTTTTTGACTAGAGTTTTTAGTTGTGGTCAGTAAATATTGATAGAGGTGGCTCTTCGGCGTTCTTCTGGAGTAATACGTTTCTCCGACATTGTGGATAGCGTTCTTGTATGTTTCGCCGGTGGTCGTCTTGTATGTTTTTGGTCTTGTACGTTGCTCTGTCAGATGGGTTCTGTGTTTCTCTAGTAGGTTATCTTGCACGTTTTTCCTCTGTATACGTTTCTTAGTTGGGTAGTCTTGTACAGTTTTTTTTTATTTTTCGGCTAATACTTTTTTCTTTTTTTGACTAAGGCTTTTATTATCGTTGGATATTTTGCTCTTCTTGGTGTTATCGCCGACATTAAGTTTTTTGTTAATACTTTACGTCATTGAAATTTCGTTGCTGGTTTCGTATTGTTGGTTTTCGTTTTTTTTTTTATTGTTGGAGTTTCGTTAACTACTGTTCCTATGCTTTCGCTATTGTTCTGGGGCGCATTAGAGGTTAAGATTAGATGTTAGTTTTAGAGTAGAGTTCATATTAAGCAAGTATAAGTGGGGTTTAGAAGGTTAGAATGTAGATTTCATTTTAAATTATGATTCGCGCTTTTTTTTTTTTTAATAAAAATCGGATGATATCGAATACCAAAATATGACATAATTAGTGACATAAATATGAATTATAATAAATTAAAAATAAAAAAATAAAAAAACTTAGTTTTTTTTTTTTGAAAAATATAATTATCACATGACTGGTTTTAATTGGTCGAACACAGGGATGCACGGCCATGCGGGTGCGTGAAAAACCTAAACCCTTTTTTTATTTATGTTTTATTTATTTATATTTTTTTTCGTTTTATTTTATTTGTTTTTTTTTTATTTTTTATTTTTGTAAATTTTTCGCTTTTTTTTTGTTTCTTTTTTATTTTTTTTTTTTATTTTTTTTTTTTTTTTTTTTTTTTTTTTTTTTTTTTTTTTTTTTTTTAACTTTTTTCCTTTTTTTTTTTATAATTTATTATTAATTTATTTGTTTTAATTTATGTTTTAATTAATTTTTTTAACTTAATCTATTTTNTATTTATTTTTATTTTTTTTTGAATTTTTTCTTTTTAACGTTTCTCCTTTATATTTTTATAATTTATTAGTAATTTATTTGTTTTAATTTATGTTTTAATTAATTTTTTTAACTTAATCTATTTTTTCTTATATAATTTATTTTTTCCGATTTATTTATGTTCTTTACTTTTATTTTTATTTAAATATATGTTTTATTTTATTTTTATTTTAATTATTTATTTAATTTTTTTTGCCTTAAATTATTTTTAGTACAGATCATTACGGGAATCAAAAGATAGTCACAAGTTAACGTGGGAAGAAGATATGCATGCGCATATACACAATATGTTCATAATATTGTAATAGTAAAAAAAACAAGTTTTTAGCAATACTTATTATTTTTTCGGGAAAATAATAAGTTGCTAGAAACTTGTTTATTTACTAATAAAGTAGCGATTATGATTGTATGATTTTACAGATTTGAGAGGTAGCTTATTTTCAGAGCAAAAAATTTTATTACAGTATTGTTTTGGTTCGAAAAAAGCGAGGTAGCTTACTTTCGGATTAAACAAGTTTTTAGGTTTTTTGGTCAAAACCAAGGGGGTAGCTTATTTTCGGAATAACTTATTTTTGAGAATATATGGTAACGCATACTCCAAATGCTAATTAATAATCTGCTGAAATAATGAATTCAAATAACAAGCAGAAATAAGAATTTTTTAGTCAAAAAAGTTTCACTTAGATCGGAAAGGCTATATATAAAATTAAGAAATACAGGTTTTTTATGCATCACACATATATAACGCATAATTTTTTAAAAATTAGACCTTTACCCGAAATAACGCCCATGTGTGTACTCGAAATAATGCGTATCCCTTGAAATAACACGCAGATGTGTGTTACAGGGACCCGAAAAAATCCCATTTTGATTTGCAAAAAGTTCATTCCGATTTGGTTAAAAAATCCATTTTATTCTGATATAAATTTTTCGGTTATTATTACTATTATAATACATAATAGTAAGTGCCTAAAATGATTCCTTACTTATATTTTGTCTATTATCATCGAGAACTTGCGTTTCTTTAAATTTTTTGATTCGCTGTATTTATATGCCAATTAACTGAATGATTACAAAATCGGCATATTAAAACATTATTATTACAAAAAAACTTTTCTGAAAATTCTTGTGCACGATTATATGCTAAAATACGGTTTAGTAGTATTTTAAATAAATATTGGTTATAAAAGTTTTTAAAAATTTAATATTTAAATGCATTGATTTTATAACCAATACCAGATAATATAATGAAGATATTTATCCAAATTAAGTATTTAATTCATTTTTTCACACACAAAATTATTCTAAACCATTATTTTTATAATTAAAATAATTAGTATTACGGGTTATGATATTATCGGAAAGCAATATCACATGATTTTTATCCAATCAAACTTGATATAAATCATGTGATTACGCTTAACACAAAAAATTCTGTTTTATACCTTTTTGTGCCAAAAATTTTGATATATTTATATATATTTATATATAAACTTTTCCGGGTCCCTGGTGTGTTATTTCAAGTAAATACGGTAATAATTTCTGAAAAATTTTTTATATTTACTATTTGGTATTTGAATTGAAGAGTGGCTCACCTAGTTACTATAAAGTACCTAAATACTCGAGCACCTATGTGCGACCTGCCAAGGATAATTTAGTCTTATCAGATTGAATCGATCTACTAGTGATCTATCTCAAAATGATTTGCCCTGAATTATCGACCTGATTTACTAGCTTGTTATGACCATCTTCTTTTTCAATCTTCTTTTCTAGCCTTCTAGGTAGAAGAACTACCAACTAAAATAAAAAAGAAAATAAAGAATAAAAATATAGGAAATACTAAACTAACAAAAAAAAAACAAACAAGACAAGAAATAAAAAGGAAAGGAATAGACGAAAAAAATATAAAAACAGAAAAAAATAGTAAAAGGCCGAAAAAAGACAGCCATGACAACACTATTTTTGCCTGTATTAGGCTTTAAAAATTATAGAGTTGTATAGAATAAATCTAATTTAACACTATATGTATTCTAGAAAGTAGAAAAGAAAAAAAGAAAAAACGTTTAGTAACAAAAATCAGGTGAATTTCTCGGAAGAAAGGGGTAAAAAAGTTGAAATTATATATAAAAACCTGACTAATATATTAAAAAATAGGGTAGGTCTCTAATAAAAAATAATTAGATAATTAATAACACTGCCCTTAACATCTAAAAATTTTTACACGTAATCCCTTCAATCTCTATTACGCTAGTCATTGTTTTTTGGTAAGCATTAACCTAGATATCCTTATGGGAGATTTCATTTCAGTAGACATGTCCTGATTTGGAAGAAGTAAACACTACTGATCTTTTAGAGGGGGTATGCCGAATTGACTACTTTTTGTGAAATTTTGAAATATCCAAAGCAGCACCAGAAAAAGAGTACCAAAATAAAGGGTTATGCTGTACAGAATAACATATACAACCAAGTATTTACTTCTATTTTCATATCTATAGCTCTTGACAAAGCTCCAGAGTATACATGAGAATGAAATTATTTTAGGTTCTAAAACCCGAAATTAAAATTTAAAAACGAAATTGTTTTTGAACTATTTTATTTGAAAGATGAAATTATTTAATACTTTTTTTGAATAGACGAAATTATAAGGAATATATCTATATAAATTTTATTTGCTTTTTTTTTATAAAAAATTTTAATTTTCTCTAATGAAGATGAAATAGGCCTTTTTAAAAATCAATTTTGGTAGTATCACTACTCCAGAGTTTCTCTGCTACATTTTTGCTCAATAGTACCAAAGTCCGCCAAGATGCCTCGCTTATAAGTTTACTGTTCTTTTTCATCTTTATTTAGTCGCAGAATATATAGTAAATGGACTTTGTACCCAATAGCAGCTTTGGTATAGGTTTGTTGTATATAAATATGTTAACTGCATAGTTTTCATAGATCTGAGTTCATAGAGAATTTGGTATAAAAGATCATCAAAAAGAGTTGCTATTAAGGTTTTTTTTCCAATATTGCAAATATTAACCAAATCGATTACTTAATAATCTAATATTATTAATCACAATGTTTCGAATTAAAATGGTTTAAAAATTTAGTAGAATTTTACAATATATATAGTATATATATATTTTTTTCTATTAAATCTTTGGTATTTAATAGTAACAGTAAATCTTCAATAAACATCTGTATAGTAAATCATATGAAAAGCTCAATAGTAATTGGTTGTTTATGGGTTTTTTGAGCTATAATTATAAACACTTTTAATTGGTTAATTTTTCATTATGTGATTTATTTAAACATGCCCTAAAGGCATGCCTCAAACCAAAGCATACTTCCAACTCTAGTTATACTGCATACTGGTATTGAACACCAGTAGTATGATTTAATTCTACTAATTTTTAAATATTATAATACCAAATTTTATTTAAATATTTTAAATGATTAAAAAAATAGATTAGAGATATATTTATAGTAATTATGCAAACAAATTTGTCTGCAAACCTCTACAAATTAAAGAATAAATTTATTTTAACAAGAACTATTTTTTATTGTTGTTATAAGCTATATCTATACTATTTTTTGATCAGATAGAAATATTTTTTAATTATAAGAATTAAACTTAGAGACAACAATTTAATAAAGTTTCATAATACATTAGTACAGTCAACTCTTTCTATTCCATCAAAAATATTCTTTAAGGATTTTTATATGTAAAAAATTTTTTAGATTCAGTTCTTAAAAAATTATTATTAGCTAATACTATATTGTTAGACCTGTAAAAACGTATGAAACGTATAACGACGATAACTCTTGACCCCGTGATCCGATTTTAACGAAACTACCACTATCGTGACCGCCTCGATGAGACCTTTCGAATGGTACCAAAATCATCTCGATTGGACCGTTCTAGCTCATCCTAGTCAAAACTGAATGATTGGTCTTTACAAAACGTCCTACTGCGCCAAATCTTATTGGTCGATCAATACTGCGCCACCCGTGACACTGAAATATCGGACATTTCGAGTAATCCTAGACATTTCAGTTAATCACAGATATGTCTGACATTTTAGACATATTGGACATTTTGGACATAACAGTTTTGACAGATATAATTAACATATCTAATATAGCTGATATTTAGGATATATGTGTTATATTTATTATATTCATTATATTTATTATATTTAGTGTTAGCATATATCAAATCTATCGATTATATAGATTTCTTTATTTCTTATTGTATTTATTTATATTGGACAAACATGTATAAATACTCAAGGTTTTTTCCTTTGCTAAAAAAGCAGAGTGAATAATCTCTGGTTTATTGAATAAAGAATAGTGAAGTAGTGTGTCTTCACTGAAATACATTTGATACAATTCCTAGTATCCTCATATACTATTAATTGTGGCCTCTTTCGTAATTGCAAATCCCCCAAGCCTCTTTACAAAATACTGACCAAATAACAGTATCCCTTCCGACTCTTGCATACCACAGTAGTTAGTGTGAATTACATAAAGTGTCTCCCTGCATTAGTCGCTCTGTCTCTAAGATTTCTCTAAGGAGGTAGAAATCTAGGTTGACAATATATTCCCGAAAATAAGCTACTCCAAAAATAAGCTACCCCCTGATTTTTTTCAAAAATCTTAAAAAATGCATTAGCAGTTGCTACATATAAAACCTTTTTTTATACTAAATAAACTTTAAAAGTTCGATTAAGTAAAGTTATTCAGGCGCATCAAAATACACCTACAGTAAAAATTTGGTGTCATTTGGACAACTTTTTATTAGTACGTTTTTCAATTTTTTCAAAAACGCCTATATGCTAAAAATAAGCTATCCCACGTTTTTTCGTGTAATTTTTGGCCCAAAAAAGGTAGCTTATTTTCAGAAATATATGCCAATAAAATTTACAAATGTTCTAAATATTTTGTTTAAATTAATGAGAATTTAATAGTATTCAGATTAAAGAAGTTCAAATTAGAAAGAAGTGACTGTATATGACTTAATAGAAGTTTTATATAATTGCTTCGCTACTAATAAAATTGATTATATAAAATTTATTGATTTAATTGGATGCTTGTAAATTTGGGGTTACAAAATTTGGGGGTACTTTGCAAATTGGCTAATATGGCTCTAGTTGTTAGCAAGTTTTATAGCAAAATTATTAGCTAGACATTTTTTTTTTTTGGTGTTAAGGTGAGGTTATGCCTCTGGACTTTATTGAATATATATTAATCATTTACAATATATTGCTTACAATTATTATACTATCTACTAAGTACCGAGACTTGGACTATTTTATCTATAACCTAACCTACCAGAGCCTACCATACTCCCATTTATATAGCTAGCCTGGTTTTTGGATGTTCCTTTTCCCTAACCAACAATTGGTGTTCACATATCCACCACTTTACCCACATTTCCTAATATCATCACTTTCAATTTGGTATATGTAATTCCAGGTAGGCACTTTCTGCTTCCAAATTGGTATACCCGCAATCTGGTGACCCAAAAGATCCCTTACTAGCATACTTTTCAGGAGTTTGTATCTCAAGCCATGCAGCTGCCTCTACCACATTGGGTAAGTATCTTAAGCCTGCATGCTACCACAACTAGCTGATTTTCTTGCAACTTGGGGACCCAGGATTTAGTGTTCCAATTTTGAAAATATGCGAACGACTGTACTCCCCGCTATGGTGACGAGTACCCAGGCATGTTTTGCTAAAGCTTCCAGTTCCTGATATAGTTGGATGGCATCATGAGGTTCGGCCAACCTGATTTTCATACTACTACATACTTATACTAGCTATACCTGTTACTGGTGGTCCCAGATCCTCTTAACATCCTAAGACTCCTATATGAGTAGGGTGCAGAGTGGGCCGAGCTAAACCTGGAAATTAGCGGGCCGGGCCAGGCTTGGGCCTAGTTTCGGGCTCACATTTTTATAAAGTGGGCCGGCTCAGGTCGGGCCTAAAAAATATCGGGCTGGTCCCGGGCCTCTGTAATATACCCGATTGGGCCCGGTTAGGCCCGGTAAACCCTGGAGGTAGATTACATATATACGCATATATATACTATAGGTATTTTCAAATATGCTTTTTTTTTAACAAAAGCCGAACTCGGGTTTTGTTGAGAAAAAAAAAAAAA
>QKWP01000605.1:52463-74036 GCA_003550325.1 Gigaspora rosea
CACTAACCGATACGGTGCAAGAATAAAAACCTCAATTTTACCTTATTCGTTACAGAAGTAGATATTGATTTAAATTGTGTTACTTGATTATCTTTTTTTTAAGGAATAAGATTTTAATTTTTGTCCTGATATAATTGTGATTTTTAGACTTGCACCATACGTACGTATGAACGTAAACTTCACTAGATAGGAAAACATACCCTTAGTAAGAAATCAAAAAGCCAGACAAGTAAGTCTGGTGAACGAATATAGATTAGAAAAACATTTCGAATATATTATTATCCATGCTATTGATATTCAATACTATACTATCAGCTCTTAAAAAAAGGTTTTAATACGATTTCTGATGGCATGTCAGACAAAAATCTATATGAAATATGAGCCGGACTGGGCTTGGGCCGAATTTAAAATAAAGCCCAGCCCAGTTTGCTTAGCGGGCTTTTTTGTTGGGCTTGAGCCCGATTTATAATAAGACCCGGCCCGGTTTGTTTAACGGGCTTTTTGTCGGGCTTGGGCTTGAATCGGGCCTAAAAAAATTTTTCGGGCTCTGTTTCGGGTTTTAGAAAGCCCGACCCGACCCGGCCCATTTCACACTCTATATATGAGTGCACCCAGAGCTCTGTAGGGCTTTGATATATACACGCCTCCATGCTTCCACTTCTTGTTGGTCAGTTAGTTTCGTCTGCTCTTGCAAGGTTTATTCCAATTCCTAGTACTCATATCTGATACCTCCAACTTTATACCGATTCCTCCCAAACTACCAAGCCAGTTGGCCCGGAAAGATTGGTCTGCTCAGCTTTATGTGCCGATGGACTCCCTTTCCTTGGTACCCACTTCCAAAACATAGGTTCTTTTCCTCCAGTACGATTTTAGCGGGCAGGTTGGTGACACCTTTTGCTATAGGATATGTTCTATTCAGTTCTTCGGTCTCCAGTTGAGAGGGCTTTTGTAGCACCATAGGAGGATCTTCTTTACCTTCTTACTCGGGCTTGCCAAACGGGTTTCAATTGTTCTGGTCCCTTGAATTTGTGTAATTTACACAACTGCGCCGATGCTCCTATTCGAGATGGTGGTACCAAGATTACAGGTAATATACTTAACCGATAAATGCCCAACTATTAGCATAGTACAGGCCTAATTTTTCAATTTGTTTCCAGTGGGATTTGAACTCTAGATCTGTCGCTTAGGGAGTGACAACCAGACAGCTTTTCTATATCACTACACCCTATTAGCTAGGCATTTTTTAATTAATAAATGAATATAGTTTATTAGGGATAGTGCTCCTACGGACCGGACTCGAACCAGACTTTAGTCAAGTCTGAGTCTGATCTGATTTTCGGACCGGACTCAGACTTTTATATTCAGACTTTATAGTCAAGTCTGGGTCTGGTCTGGGTCTGGTCCAAAGTCTGCAGACTGGTCTGAGTCCGAATATATTTATATATATTTTTTGGTGCTGAACAAGTTTACTTAGTGCATTTTGTTAGAATAAATTAGTAAAATTTTATGAATCATAAGATTTTATAGAATTTTATTAATAAAATTCTAAAAAATCTTATAATTCGCAAATTTTTATTAATTAATTCTAACAAAATGCACTAAGTAAACTTGTTCAGCACCTAAAAATACATTAAATCGGCAGGGTTGTTTTTATTTTACTTGAAATTTGGAGAAAAGATGCATAATTTTGGATTTTTGATCAAAAAAGTCAAATTTAAGCATCTTTTCTCCAAATTTCAAGTAAAATAAAAACAACCCTGCCGATTTAATGTATTTTTAGGTGCTGAACAAGTTTACTTAGTGCATTAAGTTAGAATTAATTAGTAAAATTTTGTGAATCATAAGATTTTATAGAATTTTATTAATAAAATTCTATAAAATCTTATGATTCATAAAATTTTACTAATTAATTCTAACATAATGCACTAAGTAAACTTGTTCAGCACCTAAAAATACATTAAATCGGCAGGGTTGTTTTTATTTTACTTGAAATTTGGAGAAAAGATGCATAATTTTGGATTTTTGATCAAAAAAGTCAAATTTAAGCATCTTTTCTCCAAATTTCAAGTAAAATAAAAACAACCCTGCCGATTTAATGTATTTTTAGGTGCTGAACAAGTTTACTTAGTGCATTAAGTTAGAATTAATTAGTAAAATTTTGTGAATCATAAGATTTTATAGAATTTTATTAATAAAATTCTATAAAATCTTATAATTCACAAATTTTTATTAATTAATTCTAACAAAATGCACTAAGTAAACTTGTTCAGCACCTAAAAATACATTAAATCGGCAGGGTTGTTTTTATTTTACTTGAAATTTGGAGAAAAGATGCATAATTTTGGATTTTTGATCAAAAAAGTCAAATTTAAGCATCTTTTCTCCAAATTTCAAGTAAAATAAAAACAACCCTGCCGATTTAATGTATTTTTAGGTGCTGAACAAGTTTACTTAGTGCATTAAGTTAGAATTAATTAGTAAAATTTTGTGAATCATAAGATTTTATAGAATTTTATTAATAAAATTCTATAAAATCTTATAATTCACAAATTTTTATTAATTAATTCTAACAAAATGCACTAAGTAAACTTGTTCAGCACCTAAAAATACATTAAATCGGCAGGGTTGTTTTTATTTTACTTGAAATTTGGAGATAAGATGTTAAAATTTGACTTTTTTGATCAAAACTCCAAAATTGTGCATCAAATCTCTAAATTTCAAGTAAAATAAAAACAAATAGGCCGTTTTAATACATTTTTAGGTGCTGAACAAGTTTACTTAGTGCATTTTGTTAGAATTAATTAATAAAAATTTGTGAATTATAAGATTTTTTAGAATTTTATTAATAAAATTTAATAAAATCTTATAATTCATAAAATTTTTACTAATTAATTCTTACAAAATGCACTAAGTAAACTTGTTCAGCGCCAAAAAATACATATTTTTATATTCAGACTCAGACCAGTCTGCAGACTTCGGACCAGACCTGGACCGGACTCATAGTTGAGTCTGAGTCTGGTCTAAAGTCTGAAATTAGTAAAATTTAGAGTCTGAGTCTGGTCTAATCCTGGACCAGACTCGGACCGGACCAGACCCAGACCGGACCTAGGAGCACTAATTAGGGGCATGCCATTTATTATATAATTTTTACTATAGATACATGGTCAGAGGTAGTGATCACGTCTATATATTATATTAATCAATCAGAATTAGATAAAATGATTATACCATACATGGGTAGAGGTGGCTACTAAGTAAAAAATATTACGTAATAAATGGCATGCCCCTCAGTAAAATTTATTATTTTGAAGCAAAACTGATTAATTCTGATTTAGCCAACTATAATTCTGATGCATTTTGATATATCAATTTAGACTTTTAGAGGTTCTGTCCCTTTATAAGTTGCAGAACTTCTTAAGGGTAAAGTATATATAAATTATTTTATTATATGATTTGTTTTTTTTTTTTTTTAGTTACAAGGTAAGGTCATGCCTCGGTCTTTTATTAAGTATAGTTATTATTACAATAGCCAAGATATATTGCATTGGATAACTACAACTACCAAGTACAATAATTTGTATAGTAAATTTTAGATACTCTTATATTAAAAAAATTTTAAACTGCAGATTACTGCATATTACCACTAGTCTATTTGCAATATAAATTGAAGTTTTAATATTTACTATATTGTTTACATAAATTTGGTTTTTTTTTTTATACTTTTTTTTATATATTTTAACAATCAGTTTGTCACTTTTTAGAAATATTTCTTTGTTTTTTTAAAAAATTTTTTGTCATTTTTTTAGAGCTTTTTTTATTATTTTGTTATTTTTTTAGAACCTTTTTCATTATTTTGTTATTTTTTTAAGTGCTTCTTTGTTTTAAATTAAAGGTTGATACCAATATATTAGTTTTAATATTAGTATTAAAATAGGTATTATTATTAATATTAACATTAATACCAATATTGGTATAAAATTTGATATTAACATTAATACCAATATTAATATTATATCAGCAAATTTATAATAGCATAATCTTACGTAAGGTCTTATAAACCATAATATAAACAAAATATTACGTACTATAATATATTTCGAAATATTTCGAAATATCAAATTTTTGAAATATTACAAAAGTAATTTCAAAATATTTCGAAATATCAAATTTTTGAAATATTACAAAAGTAATTTCGAAATATTTCGAAATATATTACAAATATTTCGAAATATGTTACGAAATATTTTGAACCCTTTCAAAATATTTAGGACTAGAAAACCACACTAGATCAGTAGATCTGTAACCTGGATCATGCATTAGACTGATTTTTCGAAATAGTTCGAAATAGTTCAACAATGTTCAAATTTTGTATTACAAAATCAGATTAGATCTTTTGTTTATAATTAGATTTTCTATTTTGTTTTTTTTTACTTATTAATCATAACAATATATAATGATTAACAGATCTTTAACGATTACATATCTGTTATAAAAATTTCAACCCAAATTACCGAGTAAAAAAAAAAAAAAAAAAAACAAAGTTCAAACTTTCTTGAGCCCATTTGATTTGTAAGCTACTAAGGATCATAAATATATATTCCACAAAATATGCCAAAAAACTTAAAAAAAAGGCCATTTCGACCTATTTTTACTCTCCCTCCCTTTTACCTTCTCTCTTTCTTTTTTTTTTAATATTTTGAATACTTTCAAAATATTTTAGGATGATCTGTAACCTGGATCATATCAAGGACGTGTTTGACTAATATTTTTAAAATGTTTCGAAGATTTTTGATAATTGTACTACAAGATCAGATTAGATCTTTGTTTATTTTTTTTTGTTTATAATTTAGATCTTCTATCAATTTTCATTGTTTTCTTGTTTTCCTTTTGTTTTTTTTTAGTTTGGTTTCATTTTTTTTAGTTTCGGTTTTTTTTTTTTATTTTTTATTTTTTTTATTTTTTAATTTTTTTTATTTTATTTCTACACTTTACCACTGGCATTTTGCAAGAAATCTAATGACTTTCGGTACTTTGCGCAAGCTAACTCAGCCTTTCAACACTTTCAAGAACACATAACTACTTTTTTTAGCAATTTTGAAAGTTCAAGAACGCAAGTTTTTGCAAGTTTTTGCAAGTTTTCGCTTTATTTATTTTTCATTTCATGTTTTTTGGTTTGTTTTTTTTTTATTTTTATTAATTTATTTTATTCCGGCACTTTGCGAAAACCTTCAACGATTTCTAATTGCAAAATCACGAACTTTTACTTTAAAGAAATGGAGATTTGGGGCTTCGTTTATTTTTTTATTTAGTTTGCTAATATTTTTGTTTTTTGTTTGGTTTCTTTGTTTTTATTTATGTTTTATTTTATTTATCCTTTACGTTTTTTAAAGTTTTGCAAAAAAACGATTTGACTTTCCGGCACTTTACAAGAACACCAATTCTAACGTCTCTGGCACTTTGCAAAAAGTCACGAATATAAATAAATATAAATGAATATAAGTGAATATGAGCGAATATATGCAAATATAATAGTTTACTTTTTTTCATTTTTGTTTTTTTGCTATTTTTTCGGGTTTGTTTTTTGTTTTTTGTTTGTTTTTTTTACTTATTTTTTTAATTTTATTTTATTTTATTTATTCCTTACTTCTTTCAGAACTTTACAAGAAAACGACCTAGCTTTTCTAGCACTTTACAAGAACACTAATTCTAAACTTTTCCAGCACTTTGCAAGAAGTAGCGAATATAAGCGAATATGAGTAAATATAAGCGAATATAAGCGAATATAAGTGAATATAAGCGAATATTAGGAATATAATGGTTTATTTTTTTATAGCTAACTGTAGGGTGAGTAAAAATAAGTGTTTAGAGTGGTTTTTTGTATAGTTATAGAATTAGATGCGATGAAGTGCGAAAGTAGTTTAAAATATTTGTAATATTGTAAAAATAATACATAATATGGTCCAGTATATAAAGATTTGTACCTCAAAAAGTTTTATAATTTTAACTCTTAGTAAAAGTTTTTATATTTTTGAATATCAAATAAAATAGGTTTTAATCTAACTTATTATATTATTTTTATTGTTTTAACATTGTTTTATTTTAGTAATTTTGCATGTACAATTTGCTGTATTCAAGAAAAAAATGAAAAAATTTTTTTAAAAAAAAAGATATTTTAAATATTTTTGCAACCAATATGCAGTTCTATGAGCTTGTACTATGCAAGTGCATTAATGTGCATATGATAAAGATATGGTTAAAATTTGAGCAAAATTGAATTACTAGTTGTGAAGAAATTACTTTAAAGTGAAGTAATTTGATTTTTTTTACTAAATACACGTATATATAAATTACTATAGATTACTATAGTAAATTATATAGTAAATATTGTTAAAAAAAGTTACTATTAACAAATTTTTTTATTTTATCAATAAAATAATCAAAATAATTTTATTTTTATTAATCCGGTAACCTAATAAGTATATTAAATTAAAAAAATCAAAAATTAATTTGTACAAAAAATATTTGAATTAGAGCTATTTGAGGTACAAATCTTTATGCACCAGACTATATATAATAAAGTATGTAATATTAATTAAAAATGTATATTTAATAAATATAAAATATAATGTATAATAATAATAAATAAAAAATATAAAATTTTATATTAAATTGTGAAACTTAACAATTGCCTACCGATAGACCAAGCTCTTCGAAAAATTAGCATTTGGTCCATAATGTGGATCAAATACAGTACACCTACAAACAATATTTTAACCATCCAAATCTAGGTGAGTCTTGACCACTCTAGTAGGTTTAGGTCACAGATAAATTAGTCCGAGCTTCTATTTTTGCATATAATTTATATGTATTTGTCCTTGTACAATTTAAGTTTTTATACAATATGTAATTACTTATATAAATTACCCAATAAAGATATAAGCAAGGCCTCACCTTAAAAAAAAAAAAAATTAAATTGTGAAACTGTGTGAAATATTGTGAAAACCTGTAAAAAAGCATGATTATGTGAATATGTATATTGTTTATTTATTTTTAAAAAATTTTGAAAATTTGCAAAAATTTGTAAAATATTGCGAAACAATGCGAAAATATTAAAATATTACCTTCTGCGCGCATGAGTTTATTGATCTGTATGAGTATATTACCCCTGTAAAGGGTAATTTGCATTTTTTATTTGCAATATATTTCGAAATATTTTGAAATAATAACCATAATATTACCGTAATATAGCGTAATATATTACGTAATCTAACGCATTGATCATAAAAATTTCGTAATATTACAGCCCGTAATATCTTACGTAAGATTATGTATATATAATTCGCTGATGTAGTATTGAGATTGATAAATCAATTGTCTATATAATTTATAGCAGAGTTTGTACATTTTAACGTTTTTGATTGGCTACAATTGATTTTGGAAACTTCTAAACAGAAATTTTAGAATTTTGAAAGCTTCTAAACAGAAATTAGATCATTGCCGCAAACTAACGATTTTTTGATATTCTGACAATTGTTTTATGATATTTTGAATATATTACGATATTTGAATTAAAGTCATTGGAGTTAGAGCTATGACATATATTACGTAATATCATTTTATTATAGAGCTACTCTCTCCCCCACATAAGACCAATTAGCCAATCAAATTGTATAATTAGTCTTATGTAAAAATTTTTGACCCTTTTCCCCTAGAATATTACGTAATATCTGTCACTGCCCTTACTGAATAAATGTGCATTTAAGTTCCTATTAAAGTTACATGTTTGGAATCTATATAATTGCGTAATTACTTTAATTTTTAATTACGATATAATACATTATTTCTAAACAGAAATAAAAACTTCTTAACAAAAATTATGACATTACCATGAACTATAAATTTTTTGATATTCTGCTGGCATTTTGAATCAAATTTTATGATATTTTGAATATTTGAATTATAATAATATATTATGATATTTGAATTAAAAATCGTTAAAGTTGCTGAATAAATGCACATTTTAGTTTCTATTAAAGTTACACATTTTGAATTCTTAATTGCATCTTACTTTAATTCTTAATCACAACATAATACATTATTCTGAATATACTTACTCAATTAAAATATTCATTTTAACATTTTTGATTGGCTGCAACCAGATTTTGAAAATTCTAAACAGAAATAACTATTTAGGAAACTTCTAAACAGAAATTACAACATTAATGCTAACTACAAATGTTTCTGATATTCTGATGACATTTTGAACTAAATTTTATGATATTTTGAATTAAAGTCGTTAAAGTTACTAAATAAATGCACATTTAAGCTCCTATTAAAGTTACACATTTTGAATTTCTAATTGTATAATTACTTTAATTCTTTATTACAACATAAATCATTATTCAAATCGAATATCTAATGCTTTTTTTTTAAATATTATTAATAACTAAATAGATAAGTAATATTATATATATATTTATAAATAAAATTTTTATTATCTATTTTTGGGGGATGGCTAAAGCCATGTACCCACGTGATTTTTTGAAATATTAGTTAAAATTTGTATTAGAGTCTGTTTAGGATTAGGGTCGGGGTTAGGATTAGAACCAATATAGGTAAAATTATCTTCCCGACATTTTTTNTATAATTACTTTAATTCTTTATTACAACATAAATCATTATTCAAATCGAATATCTAATGCTTTTTTTTTAAATATTATTAATAACTAAATAGATAGGTAAAATTATCTTCCCGACATTTTTTATTAATGGCCCAAGATAGGTTTAGAATGCTGTTTTTATGTTCTTGTGTTTTTTTTGTTTTTTGACTTCTTCGGGCTGATCCGTGTAAACAAATTTCATGACTCCACTTGGTTAATTTACACGAAAATGTCACGTGGGTACATGGCTTTAGACAACCCTATTTTTGGTTATAAAATATACGATTTGGTGAGCTTACTTTCCTTATACTACCTTACTGTTTATTCACTAATATTAAAACATCTAATATCTATCAAGAATTTTTTTATTATAATTAGAAATTGCTATTCGCACCATGGATTTTTGCTATTCGCACTATAGTATATGTTGATCACCTCGATTTTGTCACTTAAATATTTTAACTTTTAAAAACTTTATTAATATTATCTCTATGAGTTTTTGATCAAATTTAATAATTTTTTTTTATTTGAATTCTATGGATTTATAGAATTAAAATAAAAAAATTTTCATCAAATTTGTTCAAGAACTCATGGAAATATCTTAGATGAAAGTTTCTGTAAACAATTTCAATGCAGCTTCTTTGTAATATGTTTTTTTGCTTTTTCAAAATAACACACGTTCGGCAATGATTTACAAGAAATTTTACTATGCTAACTAAAAAAATTGTATAACAAGACTTGTAGCACATATTATGGACTAATAGAATCTCAAATTTCATGAAAAAATATTAAAAACTCATGAAGATATTAACGTTTTTGTAAATTTTAACATATACATTTTCGCAAGTTTTGCTCTAAACTTCAAATAATTCCAGAAGCACTTTCTCAAAATGAAACCTCCAAAATGTAAATTAGTAAGTTGATAGAATAGGTATTCGAGAGTCTTTAGTTAAAATTTCATCATAAACAGATTAATATTGACAAAGTTATGATAATTTTTCAATTTGCTTCCAGATTCAAAATTTTCAATTTTGATGAAAACAGAAAAATCACTATTACAGGCTAGATTTTTACAAGTTCAAATGAAACAAGTTACTGTGTACTATTATAATCAATAGAGAATATGCTAAAAATTTTGCTTTCTAAAATTTCAAGTTATTTGGTTAAATATTCATTCCATAATAGCTTTTTTCATTTGGCGCAGCTTCTTTATAATATACTTTTTGGAAATAGAAGAATCTTTCATCAAAAATATCTCTACAAGTCTTGACCAAATTCGATGAAATTTTTTTATTTGAATTTTATAGATCCATAGAATTCAAATAAAAAAATTTTCATTGAATTTGATCAGGTGGTTGCAGAGATATTTTTGATCAAAGTTTTAGAGAACTTCAAAATGCTTAGGGGGCATCCATAAATAACGTTATATTTGGGGGGTCCCCCAAAATATAACGATTTTTCACTATGTAGGGGGGGTCCCCCAACATAACGCAATTTTTTTATTAAAATTTGTCTAAAACTTGATCCATTAGTTCAAATTGATGATTTTGGTACCATTCGAATCGTCTCAAGGAGAGGATTCGAATAGTACCAATTTCATTTGATTTGGAGCACTGGGTCACGTTTTATTAACGAAATACTATTGGTTATTATGTTTTCTTATAAAATTACTATAAAATCAATAGTATTTCGTTAATAAAACGCGATCCAGTAATCCAAATAAAATGATTTTGGTACCATTGGATTCGTCTTATAGAGACGAATGGTACCAAAATCATCCAGATTGGACCACTGGATCATAATATATTCAAGTTTTTGTAAAATTTTATATATAAACATACAGATTTTGAAAAATTTTTTTATATAGTAGGGGGGGGTCCAGTGCTACTATAAGGGGGTATATAACGTTATTTATGGATGCCCCCTAACTTTGCTACTCTAAATTATTTCCAATTAAAAACCTATTCCATATACTCCCTACTTTATTCTATATCAATTCACACAATTCTAAATATTCTAAACACATAATATATATTTTTTGTAACTAACCAAAAATCCAGTTTCACTAGCTTTATTGTACATACTACAATAATATTATTCAAATAATTCAAAATACTACAGTATTATACAATTTTTGTTTTTTTGAAATTTTAGATATAGCTGCTTCACAAATTCAATAGCTTTATACTGATCTTTTTAACTACAATTGCTTAAACCCAACATGGTTCTCCTCTTTCAATACATTCTCTTTTTTAATAGCTATTTAGAGTTTATTCCAATCCTACTGGTTAATACAATATCTTGATACTTTTTTTACAAAATTGCTTCAAATATCACAATAAAACTTTTACTTAAAATTTTTGATAATATTTATGAGCAACTTTGGAAACCATATTTTATTATACTTTTACAATGGAAAAATTCTCAACATTATGTCCTAGTACCTAATATTTTATCAATACCAACTTTATCTATTACTCTTTTAAACACTTATTCTTTATCACTAAATTGTATTAGAATTAATTATACTTATAGCTATATACAGTCAACTCCCTCTAATTCAAACTGCTAGGACTGCTTTTTTTTATTATATAAAAATTTAAAAAAGTTTAGTTTTCAAAAAGTTATCTATAGCTTATCTGAACTTTATAATAAAATTTACAAATGTTCTAGAAAATTTTGTTCAGTTTAGAGAGAGTTTAATAGTGTTCAGTTTAGAGAGGTTCAGATTAGAGAGAGGTGACTGTATATGGTCTTCCTGATAAACTACATGATATAGAACATGCCTTTAAAAAAATTGATACCTGGTTCTATTAATGGATCAAATTTAGTACTAATACCAATTCCATACTTTATATCCAAATTCAGATAAGTTTTAACCACTCTAGTAGGTTTAGATTGCAGATAAATTAGATTGTATATCTGTCTATAGTCTGAGTTTCAACTCTTGTAATATAGTTTGTATACAGTTATATTAATTGTATTTTCAAGAAACTCTATGAGAAATCTTATATAAATTATTAATAAAAATAAAAACAAAACATCATCTTAACACCAAAAAAAAAATAAAATAAAATAAAATAAAAACTTTGAAGTTAATATATCTGATATTTGTAACAACAAAAACTTTATCTTGGATAAAGGTTTTCAAATTAAATATGAGAAAACTAAACTAAAGATAAAAGAGATCTCTTTTTTTGTTTTTGGTTTTTTGATTAGAAAACTTTATTACTATAGAAGAAATAGTAGGAGTCCACCAGGGCGACCATGAATTTTACAGGTTATGTGATGTTACTAATCTCTGATCCTTAGTATAACAATCCATGAAATATGTATCACATAATAAGCTGCCAATCAAATACAATATTTACTATAGTACATACTTTTTAATTGAAGTAATTAGGATGATGACAGATATTATGTAATATTTTAGGGGGGGAGGGAGTCTCTGAAATCTTATGTTAAATATAGAAGTTCATAATAGCCAATCAAATTGCTCTTATGTAGGGGGAGAGGGGTAGGGGGTATAGTAAAATTATATACGTAATATATATCACTACTCTTATTATAATATAAACATTTTAATATGATTATATATGCTAAAATTTTCAGTAAATTGCATTAATAAATCGTTCTAACTTACTAATATTATTTATAGTACAAAAATATATAATTTAAATCGTTTAGTTTTTCCATTTAATTGATGATCCGCCAGTCAACTAATGCATGAACATGACACAAATTACTATGTAAATCACTTATAGACGAAATGCCATGATCACGCAAGAAAAAATATTTTTCTTACTAAGTTAATGAGTTATGTCGACTAATTGAAAGTTATAGAGCTCATTGAGATGCATTTAACGGTGGTTAGATCATCAAAATCAGCCTATTAGATGCAGAGATATCGTCGAAAAACGATTGGGCGACTATATAAAATTCTATGTAAACAAACATTTGTTTATATAAAATTTTATAAAATTTTATATAGTTGCCCAATCGTTTTTTGAAGATAACTCGGCATCTACTGTGCCAATTTTGATGGTCTCACTACTGTTATATGCACCTCAACGAGCTCTACAACTTTCAATTAATCAGCATGATTCATTAACTTAGTAAAAAAAATTTTTCCTTGGGTGATTGTGGCATTTCTGCTATAATAATCTATATTATAAGTAGAAATGCCACGATCGCCCAAGGAAAAATATTTTTTACTAAGTTAATGAATTATGCTGATTAATTGAAAGTTGTAGAGCTCGTCGAGATGCATCTAACGGTGGTGAGATCATCAAAATTGGCCAAATAGATGCTGAGTTATCTTCAAAAAACGATTGGGCGACTATGTAAAATTTTATATAAACAAATATTTGTTTATATACAGTATGGGACACTATAAACTAACACCTTTTTATATATATTTTACAAAAATTGATATAACTTAAAAATAAAAAATTTTTTCAAAAATTTTTTTAGCCAATTTGTAGCTTTAAGGCTAAGCTACAATTTGGCTAGAAAAGATTTTTATTTATTTTTAATTTAAAAGGATATATCAATTTAAAGTTTACTATGAAATTGAAAATTTGGCGTTTAATATATAAAAAAAAGAAACTCATATGTAATTTTTGACCAATCACAATTGATTACATTATACTAGCCAATTAGAATTGAGTATTTATTTCAAAATTTGGCATGGGTGTATTGGTTTATACTATCTCATACTATAGAATTTTATATAGTCACCCAATCGTATTTCGATGATATTTTTGCATCTACTGGGCCAATTTTGATAATCTAACTACCGTTAAATGCATCTCGACGAGCTCTACAACTTTCAATTAGTTGATATAATTCATTAACTTAGTAAGAAAAATATTTTTCCTTGGGTGATCGTGGCATTTCGTCTATAAGTGATTTACATAGTAATTTGCATTATATTACACTATGATCATACATCAGTTGACTGGCGGATCATCAATTAATTATGTTTTTATTCAAAATTTTTATACTGGTTATAAATGTACCAAATAATATAAAGTTACAATTTAATATATAATAATTTACACAAGGATTTTTTGAAAAAAAGCAATTACCAATATGTCACCACTTAGTAACTAAGTTGAATTAACACAAGTCTATTAACTTAATACAGAAATATACAGGATAGTGATTTGAACCAGTTGGACTATAATTGGTTAACCGACCCGAACTAAATAAATTTTGGGTAACCAGTTGAGCAAATGCTTAATCAGTTGACCTGTACAACTAATTGAGAATCAATAATTGGTTGACTTATACAACTGGTTGAGAATCGATAATTGGTTGACAAAATGTAAATGATATCAGGAATGAGCAAAGGCTCTGAAAGTTCTGAAAAGAAAATGAATGAACATAAAAATTGAGCAAGGTTGAGAGTAAAGGTCCAATAATTCCCAAAAGTAAAACGTAAAGTAATCTTAATTGGTTGCAATTGGTTAACATCAAATATTTCGGTTCGGTTAACCGATAAACGAATTTTTCTCAGCTCAAATCACTATTTGATTGAGCAAGTTAACTCAGAAAATTCAGTTGACCTGGGCCAATCGAAATAATCTCGGTTAACCAATTATATTGGGTCAGTTAACCAATTGATGATTTTGTTATCCAGTTCAAATCACTAGTACATGAGACTAAGATATTAAATGAATAGGCCCATATTTGCAATCACAGGGACTTGATACTATTAAATAAATATTATTAGCCAATTAATTGTATATATATTAATATAGTTAATGTTTTTAATAATTATACATAATTCTATTTGTTTTGCTGCGCAACGATTAATATTCAATATTTGGTAAACTCTACTAAGAATTATAATCATATAAATTCTACCATTTGTTACAAATTCAGAAGTGTTATTGTTATATTTTAGCCAAAGAAGGAAAAAGTTCTAAAAATATCAAAATTTGCTGAAAACAAATTGTTATAAAGAATGCAATACACCTTATTTGATTAAAAGAGCTACAATATAAAATCCTGAATTAGGAATAAAAAATAAGAAACTATCAGAAATACGAAACCCATTGTAATTTTTTTTTAAAAAATTACAGAAATTATGTATTAGACTAGAATTTTGGTAGTTGCATACAACATAACAAAACTCTACCAAGAACGTTTTATCTAATTGATAAATATAGTGTTGGCTAAAATAGAATTAGAAAAAAAAATAAAAAATTTGTGAAATTTTTCTTTGAGAGTTACAAAAATAATGCAGTAGACAATGTTGGGCTCTGGACCAAAAGTCCGCTTTACTGGACTTATAAACTGGACTACTGGACTTATAGGTCCAGTGGACCAATTTATAAGTCCAGTTCCAGTTCAATTTTACTGGACTTATAAGTGAGCCCAACACTGGCAGTAGACTATTTGCATTTGTATGTAACATAACAAAGACCTTTGAAAGAGAATTTTGACAAAGAAAAAGATGGTTTAATATTAGACAAGAATGAATTAGAAAAAGAGAGTAAAAAAAACTTATACAGTATTTTCACAAAATAATGTCTACTGATGTGTTATTTGAGTATATATGCATTAATTAGAGTACGTGTATAGGTATTATATCAAGACAAGGATCAATTCTTTAATAAATCTGTTTTTCAAGTAATGATTATATGCATTATATAAGTAGCTGTTCCAAATGAAAGCCAATACTTATATCACAGAAGCATGACAGAGGTTTTATTTGATTGGCCGAGGCAGATCATGCAGATCATGCAGATCATGAATGTGATTGGTTAAATTTAATCACAGGTATAATGCACTTTATAACGATGATTGGCTAAACGAAAGTACCGGTGGTGCCCCATTACCCACATTCTTTATAAAAAAAATTTTGCTGCAAAAAAAAAAATTTTTTTTACGTCGCGTGAAATAACAACAATAAATCTTGGCCCCTGCTCAATTGTTAACTGTACCATACTAATGTTAAGTTTCGTAAACTTACGGAGCTTGCATATGAAAAGTGTTACAAGAAACGAATGCTGGAAGTATACACTTATCTTGAAGTCGAAAAACAACTTTGTCACCCGCATTACTGTAAAATTGTAGAGGCTGATAGAAACAACGAAGGCGTAAAAAAAAATATGTAATCGAAAAAAAATTTAGAAACGATTAAACCTGTATCAAATAATAATACGGGTAATAAGTTTTATCTGTTATTTTATTTTAATTATTTTTTTTTATAAGGTTTAATTTTTTATTTAATTTGAATAGAAGAACCAACATTCGCTACGTATATAGAAATATTAACAAAAGCATTATATTTTATACAACATAGAGAGGGTGCTAATTTGGAATTAGATCCGGTAAAATTCGAACATATGATCGAAGCTACTAATCCACAACTTAAGGGGTTTTTAATTATCTTATGAATGCCATTATTCTAAAAGAACGCTCTGCTTATAATGTAAACGAATCAAAAAAATCAATTGTTGGCTTATGCTATATGTTAGCAGGTTTGCGCAACAAATTTGTAAATCAACACAAGCTAGAGGTTGGGTTATATTTAATAGCATCAGGGGCGACATGGGAGGCAATTAACACGATGTCAACTCTTGGATATTCGGTGTGTGCTAAAACTGTAGAGGAATATCGAAAACAAATTCAAAAAAAACATGCAACTAAAATTGAAAACCATTTTATTGAAAATGTAAATGTAATTTTAAATTACTATATATATTTATTATTAATTAATAAAATTTAAATTGTATATTTTTATATAAATAGAAAAATTTATTTCACGTTTACAATATTGACAATTATCATGCAATCCACGAAAATCGTAGACCTGATACTGTATCAACTTCGACTGCAAATCATTTTGCTACTTGTGTAGCCAAACCCGTAATCAACCATTTTTCTGTACAACATACATTCAACGGAGTGTCTGTTCATAATCCGGAAAACGTCGAAGCGTCGAAAATCTGCTGGTATTTAATAAACGTATATACCGGGGTTTTCGATATTTCATATACGGACCGTCAATCATATAAAATTTCACAAGGTTTAATAATCGATACATTCGATCCAATTGAAACACTAACAATACATAGTTACACGGATAACATAGTAGAACATAAGGAGGAGAGGTCAATGAGAGGACTTCAGCTCGTAGGATTTAGAGAACAACACTTGTATTCTGTAGAGGATTATCTTAATGCATTGAATGTTATTCTTTTAATAAATAGTAAAACGCAGCATTTAGATGGAAAAGTCGCACCTGTTGTCGCAGACTGGCCCGGCCAGCTCTTTATTAGAAAATTGCTACATTTGCGAAAATCAACCAATACAGATTTTATTATTCCACAACAAATTAAATCATTTTTACCCATGTTGGGCCCGCTTCACTTATCGTTAAATAGCAGGGAACACGTCATACTAATTTACCATTCTTTTTTTGAAAAAATGTTCCATTACATATTTGGAAAAAAAAAAATTGGCAAAGAAACCTCGACCCTGGAGGATAAACCTTTTATTGGAACTCGCGCGAAACGGTTGGCTAAAAATAAAGGACAGAATTATAAAAAAATTTGGAAAAGTATGCAAAGATATCAAGTATTGAACATTAATTGACTTACTTGATAATATAATTCCGTCGACACTCGAAATCTATGCTACTCTATTTCGACCGGGTTTATTCAACGAATATGTAGAGAATGTCTTTCGTATTTGGACCTTTGCTCTGCGATGGAAACGGAAGAACTATAATAAGGCCCTCCTTATGTTTTTGTCTGATTTATTCTATTGGAATGATAACAATCATCCTTTTTTAAATACTATAAAAAATCATTTGACTAGTTTTAATGAATATTATGTAGAAAATACCCACAGTTGAATTCGTGCCAATATATCAAAAAATGCAACAACAGAAAATATTATAAAGCAAGCATATGTCATAATGGATCATAATCCTGTGTTTAAAGACACGTATTGTAAAACACAACGATATCCGTATAATGCTACAACTCTCGATTTCTTATATGAAAAAATGGCTCTTTTTTTATTACAATATTTTCAAGAGGTATTTCATAATCGTGGAAAAAGCATTCCGAACCCCAACAAAAAAACTACAGACATACAAAAAAAAACGTCCAAAAAAAATTCTACTAACAAAACCTCTACCAAAAAAACCCCTGCCAAAGCCCCTACCAAAAAAACCTCCACCAAAGGAAAAAAAAAGCATCCAAAAATATACCAACTAGCTACTCTGAAAGAAGAAATAGATCTACGATACCTACCAACGGCATACAGTACATCTCATCCACCACATCCCGAACTATGTGATTGTTGTGGTCTTCCGTTAAGCGATGATAACAGTATGGTGTACGTTTGTAGTCATGGCTATCATGATGCTTGTTATAATAATAAGTGTAAATACTGCGAAAAATACTACAAGAGAGGGATTTTCGAAAATGTTAATTCATTTCTAAAATGAATTGAAAAAGGAGAAAATAAACTCACGAAGGAAGATCTTGACGATGACGAAAATGATATAGAGGAGGGCACAGATGAAGTTTCTGAGGAAATAGAGGAATCACTAGACACTTCGTCTAGACTAGCAGCAGAGATTTATAAAATAGAGCAATGGTAAATATGTACCATTAGAAGGAACAATAAAATGCAGTCTCTGCATGAATACTGTTAAAGCTACTAACCTTTTTTTAAGTCGTTGCTGAAACAAAAAAAAAAATTTAAGTTCAGTTACATATTACATATTATTACCTGCTATAAAAACTACCTCTAATAAAAGTCTCGCAGATCCAATGATCTCAATTATGGGTCACTACAATTCTCTTGTAATGTACCTAACAAACAATCTGGCAAAGTTTTGTCAAGAACATCCGATTTTTTTTATGTGCAGTCATATGACATACCTTCCGTACTATGATTTTGATATGCAAAATCTTGTGTAACCTTAATGCATTAACTAGAACGTCTGTCATGCTTATCACAGATATAGTATATATGGAGTACGTGTTATTTTGGATGCGCATGGGCGTTATTTCAAAACCTACATACTATTTTATGAAGATGCAATTTCTAAACAATACCCATGTCCGTTATTTCACGAAAATATGGTATGGCAATTGTAAAAAGAATACTTTGATTAGAGCTATATATTTATAATTTATATTAATTGAATTGTATAAATAAAGTCATTTTTACCTTTCATAAAGTTAAATTCAACTGAACATTTTGACACTTTAATCAAATTGTTCTTTAGCCTTTAAATTAAATTATTATTATTGTAGTATAGATTCCAAAATAATTCAGCTGTATTTTTATTAAACTTACCAAATCTACTTTTTTTCTAGCATTACGGCTTTGGAAGTTGTAAAAACAGTACATCATATTTTTTCCTGTAATATTGAAGATTACTTCGCAATCAAACATATAAAAATCAAAATATTTTAGTCACCAAGGGGCATGCCATTTATTATATAATTTTTACTATAGATACATAGTCAGAAATAGTGATTACATATATATTATATTAATCTATTAGAATTAAATAAAGTGATCACACCATACATGGATAGGGTGGCTACTAATTAAAAAATATTATGTAATAAATGGCATGCCCCCAACTTAATTACTGACTAACTTATCAATAAAATATTAAAAAATGGACTTTTGTACTAATTGTAAATGTAATTGCCTTTATAACCAATTTGTATAGAATAGCAAGCACCATAAAACATGTAAAAGGTGTAAAGAAAACCGAGATCAAAATAAAGATTCATTAGACAGATGTGAATTGATCCAACAGGATAGCTTTGAAATCTTACTTGAAGAAGTTATCACTCATTCTAAAATCATGGCTGAAGGCCCTGAGTCAATACAATATAAAAATCATATTAAAGTTGACTATCTTGATTTGGAGGACTTTATTGAACAGGAAACTTAAAAAATGACTATTAGTATACCAACTAATGGAGTAGCAGATATAATTTTTTAAACTCATTTGGTAGTAAAGTTAGATAGTACTATGTTCCATAACAAGATAGCAAAAGAAATAGCTGGTCTTATAGTTGCTGAAATCGAAGGTAGTAATGATTATTCATGGAAGTAAGTTCTATTTTACTAAAAAACTAAAAAAATTCTGTAAAATTTTACTAATTGGATAATATTTTTATAGTTTTTATAATGCAAATATGTTAAAAAAATTCAAAAATATGGTTGGGTAGTTCTATTATTTTTGCTGTCAGTCAAAAGAGGCCCAATCCAAAATTATAAAGACTTTAATAGAAAATGACAAATATGCTATGATTGTAAAAGTAAAATTACTATTCAAGTTGATTTAGTTCTTAATGCTATAGAAGTAGATATCTACTATTACTTTCTTTACCCATGTCCAAACCTATATATTGAGATGCCTAATGAATTGCAAAAAGAAATTAAAAAACATTCACACCTTACTGCAATAGAATTAAAAATCAACTCTGACATTAGAGCTTTAATATCTCAAAATATTTACCCAAACGCATTTATTATTGGAAATCTATAGCAAATCAAGAATTATTTCAATAGCATGATAATCATATTGAATCAGCATGCAAACTGTTAAGTAAGTACGAAAGCTATGGTTTTTAATGGTATTTAGAAATAAATGATTCAAATACTACCATCGGGGAAGTTTTTATAGTGCAGATCTGTGCAGATTTTTAAAAAAAACAATTATCAAAAATTAATGCAGATCTGCGACCCTGCCAGCGATCGTTGAAAAAATTTTATTTTATTTTCTGTGCAAATTTAATTTTCTGTACAAATATCATTATTGTGCAGATTTTTAAAAAATCAATTACTAAAAATTTGTGAAGAACTACGAGATCAGAACTAACAGGTATCCTAGAAGCCTTACTAATCTCTCCTACTTCAAGCTCTGTTGATATCTATACAGATAGCCAAGCGGTAATCCAAAGCATAGAAGGTTTGGAAAGTCTCGACTCATACAGAAGCTAGTATAAGATTAAAAATAGCAGTCTATTAGGCAAGATTCAAGAGAACATAACAGGCAAAAAACTGAATCTAACCCTATATAAAGTAAAGCTGCATTCAGGAATATCACTGAATGAAAGAGCAGACATTTTGGCAAAGGAGGCGACATTGCTACCAGACCAAACGGTAATAAGGATAGAAGCTACGAGGGGGTTTCTATATACCTCTACATGGCAAGACTTTCGAATAGAGGTTCCAATAAGAAAATTTGTTAAAAGAATAATAGACACATATTATAAGGCCGAATGGACATTCTTTAGACAGAATTACATACCAGAAGGGATGAATATAAGGATTGAAGAACCTTTAGAAGTCTATGGCGTAACATCTAAAAAACAAAAGCTCTTATTAAAAAAGACAATAAAAGATGGAAATTTATGGTAAAAGCAATCAACAGCTCCCTTCCTATCCTGATAAAAAGATCACGTGATTAATTAAACTGTATCCAAGCACCAAGTATCGGAAATATATGACAGAAGAAGAAACTTCAGAACATCTGGCCACATGAGAACCCCGAATAATTTATGTGAGGTTATATTTGAGCATCATAGTAAAAATTTTTTTGGTAAAAAGTTTTGAAAAAAAAAAAAAAAAAATCCCGTTTCGACCTATTTTTACCCCTCTGTCCCTTTTACACCTTTCTCTCTTTTACCCCTTTTTTCCTTTTACCCTTCTCTTCCTTTTTCCCTCTCTCTTTTTTACCTGCCGGGTTACTATTATAGCCCAATTTGTCATTAGCGCATTTCAAATATAATATTTATAAAAATTACCCATATTACCATTTTTTCAAATATACTCATTTTACCCATTACCCGTTTTCAAATATAACCTTTTTCTCCAATACCTACTTTTCAAATATAACCTTTTTTAAAAAACG
>QKWP01000605.1:80907-212621 GCA_003550325.1 Gigaspora rosea
TAAATAAAAAAAAATTAATAAAAAAAGTGATTTTTATAAATAAAAAAACAGTTTAAATAAAACAATAAAAAATATAAAAACATTCAATAAAAATAAAAAAATGATTTTTTAAAAAAAATATACATAATAAAAAAAAATTAAAAAAAAAAATAAAAAATAAAAAAAAACGATAATAAAAAAATAAAAAAAATCGAAAAATAAAAAAAAAATCATTAAAAAAAAAAGTTTAAAAAAAAAGAATAAAAAATTAAAATAAACTGAAAAATAAAAAAAACCTGTGTTTGCTTTATTTATTTATTTATTGTTTCCTGCATATATATGCAATATGGTGAGAATAAAAATTCCGGCCTTACTATGAAAATAACCGGAAATTTACTTTTATTCTCACCATTGTATATATGCGCTAAAGACGCTATGTTGTTTTTATTCGAATTTTAAAAAATTTGCAAAATTAAAATTTTTGCTATTAAATAAAAAAGAATAAAAAAAAACGTGTTTATTTATTTATTGGTTTATTTTGTTTATTGTTTTTCTCGTGTTCTATCACAGATTATAATAGACAGTGCCTATTATAATCGTTAAGATTATACTTTTTAAAAATTTGCTCAGATTTTTTGGCAAAAAATCTGCAAAGAACTGCAAAAATCTTAATTTTGAAAGTCTTTGCAATTTTTTAAACAAGATTCTGCACTTATTTAATAAATTTAAAGATAATTACAGAATATTTAATTCCTGATTCTATTATAATCTGCGAATATTATACTTTCTAAATATTTTCACAGATTTTTGGCAAAAAATCTGCGAAGAACTGCAATAATCTAAATTTTGATGATCTTTGCAATTTTTTAAACAAAATTCTGCACTTATTTGATAAATTTGAATATTATTGCAGATTATTAATGTTTTTATTTTCCTGATGACAGCTATTGGTTTTATTACACTTCTGTTAAAAGAAATTAAAAATCATAATATAAGCATTAGTAAGATATATCTTGATATGATTTACAAAACAGCAAGAGAACGTTATGAACTCTATGGTGTTATAGCTAATATAGAAGGGACTGGCTTTTCAATTGCATACCTAATCCTTGATACAACAAAAGTAATAGATACAAAACCAGTACAGAAAAATGTTATAAAGTTCTAAAGTGCTTTTTGGAATCTATAAAATCACATGATATAAATTCAGATTTTGTGTTTACGGATAAAGATTTTGCAGAAATTAATGCTACAACTAAAGTATAGGGACCATCAATAGTCCAATTATGTGCTTGGCATACAAATAGAGCAGTAAAACTTAAACTTAGAGAAAAAGCCAAGCAATTAAGTAATGAAAAGCATGGTGCACACCTAGTCTATGATGTTATAGACAATAAATGAGTTTGATTTTATCGATCTGGCATTTTACCTAACAAAGGATGATTGTGATCTAAAAAAATATATTATCTGCCCATTAGAGCATCAAGCAATAGTTTTAATAATTATGAATAAACATTTTAATATACATCCTTTAATACCTGTTGATGCACAAGGAACTATCTTAATATTAACAAATATTAGACAAAATGCTATAAGAGAAATATATCAGTTCTGCACTGAAAACTTACTAAAATTATTATAGGCATACCTGGTATTCACCAAATTAATGGTACTTGTGAGCATGATCAGTTAGACCTACCATTCTTTTGGCAAAATGACAATAAAGATCGAAGCCTATTGGAGTGTTATCAAATGATATTATTTGTACTGATTTAGTCAACTCAGGCTTGATTTATTACTTTGGACACTTTTTAATAAAATAATACTAGCACAGAAGGAACGACTTTTACAAATTTTAAATGGTATTGTAGCACCATCATATCAGCTGATTTGATTTTTTGGGCCTTTTTTTGATAAACTATTACATGAAAATTTGCTCCTAAATGACATTGAAATACTAACAAACGAAGCACTTATTACAACTAACAAAAGAGCTTTTTTGACGTCTAGACAAGTTAAAAAACCAATAAAACTCAATAAAAGAGCTATGCTAAGTTGTAGAAAGACGTGCTTTTACCATTTGTTGAAATATTCGGGTATTTTAGAAGGAGAACGATAGGTTTATGATGGGTTGGCAACTTCAAGGATAAACTCGGAAGCAGAATTTTAAAAAACTGCCCCTTTTAATACATATTTGGGTTATAATTAAATATATAAGCACCATAATTTTCTAGGTATTTAATTATAAGCACAAAGTTAGTTAAAAAGGCCGTTCTTATAAAATTCGTACTGTGATAAATTTTAAGTACAAAATTTATTTGATAATTTTCAATTATGATTGGTTGATTTTGGGGTTGAAACAAATCAGCCGATATGTATTGGTGGGATGATTTTAAAAAAGTATGAAATGCAGCCAGCACAAGAGGTGATCAAAATACAAATATTAATGCTAATGGATATGACAAAGACAAAAGAAAACGAAGTACTAATAATCAAGCAACTAACCTGAAAGGTTTATATTTCACTAATATTGATTGTTGGGTTTGCAGCTGTCTAGCTTTTCTTGGAAGTCATTTTTTATTATACAAGCATTTAGTTCAGCAAGTTACAATTATGCCCAATGGTCAGCAATGACAATTAATTCGAGATAATTTTGAATATCACACCACTCCTCCATTTCTTATCTTAAAAAATTATGAAGATGATAAAGTCACAGCTAGTTTCTTGCCTATTACACCTTTAGAAATATAGTTGGACCTCTATAAATGCAACCTCCATAAATGCAATACCTCCCTAAATGCACATTTTTTTCTATTCCGTAAAATGTTATTAGTGCTAAATGCATGTTCTATATTCTGTAAATGCACGTTCTCTTGAATAACATTTTATATTACACTAACCTCTCTAAATGCACATAGCCAATCAAATTTTAGTATTTAAAATAGTTTATATAGTTTTGGTAGAAGTTATACAAACTTGATGATCAAATTTTTAAAGCTACAATCTAATTGGCTCGCTCTAAATACAAATCTCCCTAAATGCATGTTGTAGGCTTGTTCCTATGAGTTGTATTTATGGAGGGTTGACTATAGAAACTAATACCAATAATATGTTAAATAATAATATTGACATTGAAGAAGATCCCGAAAAAGAAGCCCGTTCATATGTTAAACCAAATTAGGCATTGTTTGAACAAACAATTAATTAGATAAATTCTGAAAAATCTGCTAATAATTGGTAGCATGTTCATACAATAATAGAGTGGAGTTAGTTAGTACAAATGGAAAAGAACATAAAAGCAACAGAAAATCAAAAGCATCGAAGGCCAACTGGGACATCAACAAAACTATACCTTATGTACTTATCATATCCAGAAGAATTACATAGCTCTAAAGACAAAAAAAATTCTAGTGAAAGTGCTTCAACCAATAATGTTGATACTATAATTACAGAAAATATGAAAACATAATAAAACCTACTAAAATTAATGTAGTATATTATTAAATTTTGTTATTTGCCACTACATCCCAATTTCTTATTTTTATTATTATCAAAATTAGTTTTTCTATAGATGAACATTTGTTTGGCTAAAGTTTTTTTTTGTAGTTTTTATAAAACTAAGAAATATTAAAAAAAAAGAATATATGAGCCAAATAAACCTATCTTCATTAGCAATAAATGTATTTTTTTTAGGCGTCAGTTTAAACTTAAGGTTAATTACAATACTTGATGCAAAAGAAAATCTGTATAATAATATAAAAATGGCTTATTACAAATTTTCATAAAACTAAGAAATAATAAAAAAAAAAAAAAGAATATATGAGCCAAATAAACTATTTTCATTAACAATGATTGATTTTTTTTTAGGTGTTAGTTTGAACTTGATTAATTAATAAGATTATTACAATAATTGGTGCAGAGTTGAAAGCAAGAAAATTCAAGACAATCTGTATAATAATATTAAAATGGCTTGTCGCAAATTTTCATAAAACTAAAAAATAAAAAAGTGTTGTTGTTGGTCTATTTGGTCCATCTTTATTAACTCGTTAAAAAAAAATTAGTATACCATAATTGATCAATCATTGTTAATATTTTTACTTATTGAATTCCCTTTAACCAAAATAAACCTCTAGAAACCAAAAACATAATTCTATGAAATAAGTAGGTCTAATAAATAATATAGTAATTTTGAATATTAATTTTAAATCGTTTAAAAGAGAATAAAGAAATTGTCAACTTATCTTGTCTAAAGCTACTACACAATGTGCATCCAATCTTGTTTTTTTAAAATAACTAGTTGAAAAAACAAGAGTTTGTATAAGCTTATTTAAGAAAAATGCAAAAAAAGTTTACATAGTTCAATGGAAAATGAATAAAATGAAACAAGTAATTAATTTATAAATAATTTTAATTTTTATCTTAAGATATCAATCAAAAAACATATGACAATATTATGTAATAGTGATTAATATATTCATTTTTTTATTAAGTCAATAATGATGCACCAAAAATTTTTTTAAGTGGGTCAACAATAAAGATAGTTCAAATAGGCCAATACCAATGTTTTTGCCTAAAAAATAATAAAAAAAAAAGAATGTATGAGCCAAATAAACCTATTTTTAGCAACAATTAATTTTTTTTCGGGCATTAATTTAAACTTGATTAATTGTTGCAAAAAATTAAGATAATTTGATGGCTTATTATAATTAATTTTAATTGGTAGACTTATAGCGTCTAGCACATGCCCATATTTCTAAGAATGCACTCAGTCCTGAAAAAAGACCGGTCTGAACTGGTCCCAGACTGGGACTGATAAGGACTGTAGGACCATTGAAAGGACCAGTCCTGGACCGGTTCTTGTAAACAAACAGTGATCTCTGTATCACCCAATCAAATTGCTTGATCAGGTGTAACACAGATCATCTAATGTTTGTTTATATCTGACAATAGTAATTATATCATTTTGACCAATAAATAGGGCATGGACTAGGAAAACCCATCTCAATCTTTGGCAAAGCGAAATAAATATAGATATGTTGTGCCTCAGATCGATCCTTGTGTCAGATTGATACCGGCCTAAATTAGATTAGGGTTAGAGTAAAATTATGGTAAAGATAGAAGTTAGTTTAGGCCAGCTGTTGCCGATCATTTAATGCTGGTCAGTTGATAGTCATCTGACGAGTATCTGACGTGCGTCAGATTCAATCTGACGCAAGTTTTAATCTGAGGCACAACAGATATAAACTGGCACTTTAATTTGAATCAAAAATCTCGAAATTGATAAAAAAGTCCATGCCCCAAATTATTAAAAGGACTATTTAAGGACCAAGGACGGACCGGACCGGGACCGAAGGTTCTATTGGTAATGGTCTTACTAGGACCAGGACTGGACCAGACTGAACTGGTGCATCCCTAAGTATTTCATAGATCATCAGTTGAAAATCAGAGGGCCAGAATAATTGGTGACATTACATGACCTGTAATTTTCGTGGTTGTCCTGGTGTACTCAAATAGTAGGACAACAATTCTAAAGTTTTGTTAGAAAACTAGATACTGGACCTGTTATTAAATGACAGGTTTTGTTATTATTATTTGCAATAATATAATTTTTTAAATATAGCACAATAGTTGAAATTAGGTTTATGTTGTAAATTGTATTTATTTTTGTATTGTCTTTTTTTTAATTTTTTTTTAATTTTTTTTTGTTTTTTTTTTATTTTTTTTAATTTTTTTATTTTTTTGAAGTAAAAACATATGGACTCATATGAGCAATTTTGATTGGTTAATCACAGGGTTGCCATAGTGATAAGTTACTACAAAATAATATTGAAATAAATAAATAATATAAATGCTTATTACCAATAGCTATATATTATTTCTTTAGCCAAGCTTTTGAACCAGTTGTATTCCACTTTTTATGAACTTCCATTTTACAATCACTTAATTCAGCTCTATCATATTTCTTAACTAAATCTTTTAAATATATATAAAAAATCTTGTGCTTTTTGTTTTTGGTAATTAATACAGTATTAATACTACAAAAAATTGGTTAAACATTGTTTAGTTAACAAGATTGCTTGTTCAACTAGCAAATTTTGTATCAAAAAATCCTGACTTTAAGGTCTTACTTACTTTTTTTAGATCAATTATAATAAAGGATTAATTGAGATAAACAAAAGTAGATATTTTATACTATTAATTCAAATATTGTTTGATAACAAGTATAAATAAAAATCTTGTAAAATCTTTAAGAGAAAATGATATAAAAAAATGTAATAGAACCAATCAAATTTCATAAATTTCATAGATTATTCTAGATTTTTAATTTCAAATTCAAAATATGCCCTGACTGTACTAGAGATTAATAAGACCAATATTTTATTTTAGATCTTACTATATGTTATATCTTTTTTTTACTATTTTAGTTTATTATCTTCTAGTTACTCTTTCAAGCAAGTATCGAGACTGCCTAAAAATATTGGTGTTATCTGGTTTTCTTATAGCTTTAGAACTTATACATACAATCTTTGTATAATAAAACCTTTGTAACACCTCTGTATTATATAGTACCTTCTTTCTATAATATAATATCCTTCTAAAAATTTCTAATTTAGCTTTGTACTTTACTTGGACTTTCACAGAGCTTTATATTCAATTACTATAGTTACAGAAGCTTTTAACCTCTAGCCAAACTTGAATTATCAACCTAGTATATAGAAGTTTGAGTACTTAACTAATTAGCTATAAGAATACAAAACCCAAAATATAATATATATCTATATTATTAATTTTTATTTTATTTAAAAAATTGTAAATACTTTTTAATTTCCGGAAAAATTTGGTTGAATTTAGTTTAAAAGATAATTTTTATTATCAAAAATTTATAATCAAAATTAGTTGCTTGTTTGTTTTTAAATATTCAATTTCTATTTAAGTTATTTTAAAATCCAAATTTTCTCAAGTAGATGCTAAATTTACAGATTTTTCTTATCCACCAACAATACATATAATGTTAATAAAAGAACTTTATACTCACACAATTGATGAATATATATATGAACAGTGTTTGTATTTGGGTATGTTCAATAAAAATTTCATAAAACACGGATGCATGGACACATAAATTTTAGATATCCAAATTTGTCAAATAAAATTTTATATGTCTAAATTCACTATTGCAAATATTGAGTATGAATAATAAAAGATTCTTAAGCCATCATTATTAAGTAAGATATGGAATCACTTATTTAATATAAAATCTTTGTACTACCAATTGGTGCAATGTTACAACTTAAATTAGGAGAACAAAATGAAATTAAATGAAAATTTTATTAGTTCGAGGGATTTTTATTATTTTCTATAAAATGAACCTATTTGAAGCTCCAATTGCCTTATTAATTATATACTAATTATATATCATGTTTTATTATAAACACGAATGAATGTGAATGTGAATATATGAGTATGAATACTGTATATAAATATAAATGTGAATATATAAATATAAATATGAATGTGATATATAAATAAAAAAATAAATTTAATACGAATATGAAAATAAATGTAAATTAAATATGAATATGAATATGCTAATACTATTATTAAAATAATATATGAAAGTTTCTTTCCTGAAGTGTAAAGAAATAACCAAATCTATACGGGTGTAGTAGAATTTTGCTGACAATTATTTCGCAAAAAATCTACCCCTAGCCAATGCTAATTATAAATCAGACAAATATTATAAAACAGTAATAAATATCGTTTTTTTTTTTTAGCAATCAGATTATTCTGTAAACCTAATCTATGTTAATATTATGTTATCTATAGGCATCAATAACTTTTTTGGAACCTTTACAAGCAGCAAGCTTTAAATAATATACACCTTGTTCTTTGTTGTCTTCTTTTTCATAACATATAATACCCAAACGATACTTGGATGATTGGCAGCTTTTTTAAAAATGTTCTATAGCAAGTGGTTGATTTTTCTTAATCCCGTTACTATTTAAAAGACAATTTCATGCATTTTCTTAAAGTTTCCATCTGATACAGACTTAAAAAGATGGGCAATTTCTTTTTGAATTCTCTTACGTTCAGGTAATATAAGTTCATCATGGAGCTTTTGTTGCAAAAAAATAGGTTTTATAATAACTTGCTTTAGGATCACCAAGTTTAGAAATTTAATATATTCTAATGCTTTCTGCTTATTCCCGTCTATTTTTCTTACTTCATTTACTGCATCATCTATTGATAAAAAACTAGATTGAAATTTGTCTTTTTAAGAGATGATTTTTGAAAGTCTTCTGAATTTGGATAACTAATTAAATTATCCAAAACTTAAACACATCACAGATAGTAGAATGATTGGTTGGATCAAAGTCAAGAGCTAAGTAAATCGAATATAAGAAACTCTTAAACCTTCAATATAATTCTATAAATTGTTATATAGAAGCATAAGCTAATCATTTACCTTGCATTGTAATATTTCTGTGGTATACAGCCATTAAACTCCAATAGTATTTACTAAGAATTGCATCCCTTATTGTACGAATATCGTTAAATGCTTCATATGGATTTTTTTGTTGAAATTTTCCAGTGAATAATTTTAAAATTAAAATATTTGAATATATATATTAAATTGCTTAACTTTGCTTACAATTGAAAAGAATAAAATTTAAACTAAATACAGTCAGCTTTTGTTAATATTAACATAATTCAATTCAGAAATGCTGACAAGGTTTGACCATATTTAGCCTACCTATAAATTTCGCTCCTAAAATCATATTTGTAAGATGAGGCACTCCGTCTTCCTAATATTTTAGGAGCTAAACTTTTAATTCTTTTGACATCAAATTCAAAATTATTTGAATTATTAGAGTTTAATCGACCATGATAAAAGTCTGTAATTTTAGCATTAAATTTACTTGCAATTAGATTATTTTCAGATTTAATACCTCGATATAAAAGGTTTATAGCATTTAAAAAAACCAACCTACTACATATATCAAGTACAATTTTAGTTTCCTTTGGCAATATAAATATTTGTATCTGGTGTAAATTTCTTTTAAATTGTCATATTCTGCCTTTTCTGTTACTATGTACATTAAACCAGATGATGGTTTATCTTGTGTGATTCTATGAAACTCAATTATATTTCTGTATTATAATTGTCACCAAAATTGCGTTGAATGGCATGAATAAACTATAAAATATTGTTTTCTTTTCTTAAATTACAATTATAATAATAAAACTGACAATACTGTATCAAAAATAAAATTCTTTTATTGTTTCTTTAATATCATCATTGAGTGCATCTTTAACTTGTTTATCAATATTAAATTTAAAAATTTTGATACAAGAAATCCAGAAAAATTGGCCAACAATGAGTTGATGTCGGATAATATTGTCTTGACGGGATTTTGATCTTGAGCGAATCTCAATTTAAACTTGATAGACTGGTTAAATTCGCCTAATAACTGTTTTGAATTCGACTTTTATTAATTCTAATGAAATCCCAGAATTAGTCTTTTGAATATAATTTGTCAATCCTTTAATGGTAGACATTTTTAATAAAATCTTTAATTTTTTCAATATTTTGAAGAAATTTTAAAAAGAGTCTATAATTTTCATACGTTGCGAAAATAGAATGATTTTTTATTTGACTTTGGAGATCATTCACACTATGTTCAGATAAGTTGACACATCTAATTAATACATCACAGATTCTCTTATTAAGCTGCACATTTTCATAAGTTATCTTAATTTCTTCAAAAAGTTTGCGAGCATCTCTTGCATGTAATTGAAACGTACAGATTGTTCTATATTTGCTGTTGAGCAATGTATTTAAATCATAATCATCACAATCTTCTACAGTTTCAATATTGGAATCTTGTACAGATGAATATTCAGAATTATCTGAAGTCTCTATTATAAGTAAATTTATTATAGACTAATGTAAGATACTAATGTGATCATATTGGTAATTATCGATTGCTATATCAATTAATTTAGGTAGAAAGAACAGCTTTTGTTTTATATTTTATCATCTAAATATTGTTTTCTATAACAAACATAATTATTAATTTGATGTTCATGATTAATTTAGGAAATACATTATTATTGATGCTTGTTTTTTGTTTATTATAACATATACTTGATAAAATATCGTTAACAGTAACTAGATCATATCCGCTTCTAGAAGGTCGATTTATGGTATTGATATTATATTTAAGTTGATATTATATTTAAGTTGATATTATATTTAAATTGATATTATATTTAAGTTGATATTATATTTATTTAAGACAATACAACCTATCAACTCCAAAAAGATCTCTAAGATATACCATTCTAGAATCATATGATCTGGTATCGAATTCTTGCCAGAGGGATGTTGATTGAACAACCTTAAACAATCCCATATGCTTTCACATAATTAATTGTTGTAAGTGAAAACGGAATTAAGTAGAGAGTTAGAGTATAGGGTTTATATAAAATAAACACCACCTCGAAATACTAATTTAACTAAAAAATTCCAAATCCTATTTTTATTAATAAAATATAAAACACAAATAAATTGTAAAAATACTTTTCAATCCAATTATAATAATTGATTCTATCCTTTTCTGTAATAGTAACAAATGGCAATTTTAAAAATCTCCATATTATTGCCAGCCCCGACAAATTTTAGATAATGCATAAATGTCTATTTCAACTCTAATTTCAAAATACACTAACCAACTTAATATATAGGGGTGAGTTAGTAGAAAAGGGACAAATTTTTTCTAAGTAAAAGTTTTCTTGACTTTAAGCTTAAATATCTTAACAACTATTTTAATAAATTTAATAATTTTTTTTGATTTTAATTCTATATAATTTCAAGATTAAAATAAAAAAATTTTTATCAAATTTGATTAAATAGTTGTCAAGATATTTTAGTTTAAAAATTAAAAAAGTTTTATTAAAAATGATTTGTCCCTTTTCTACTGACTCACCCCCATATTTTGTTAGGATTATTCATCTCTGCAGATTTTAGATAATTAAATGCCTTATTCTCATCCTTTTCAACCTTAAAACCTGTGCTTAAGCAATCTATTCACATAGTGCATATTAGAAATCAAGTAATTTATTTGGATCCACCAATTGAAGATGCCAGAACTAAATGGTATAATCAATTACACAAATGGCTTTGTAAGTTGATTCTTTTTTCTAAATTACAAATTGCCTAAACTTTTTTTTTTTTTAAAGATATTATTTTATTAAATGATTTTATTAATTATATTTGCGATTGTATGTAATTTGCCAAGAATTCAAGGTTCACGTTATGATTTTGATCTACAAGTTAGAGGATCCACTATTTCTCGAGAAACTACATATTCCAATCTATTGGCACAAATTCTTGATGGTTCACTAGAGAAAGCATATGAAGTTATTGAAGCTAAATAGAAAGAAGTATCATTATGGGATCTTGAGTAGGGTTGGGGGCACAGGTAAAAAAATCAGCAGGCATGCCTTGGCTTGAGGCATGCCCATAGTGCCCGAATAAATCACATGACGATAAATTAACCAATCAAAATCGTTTATAATTATAACTTAAAACCCATAGACGACTAATTACAATCAAATATTTCACATGATTTACTATATAGACATTCATTGAAGATCATTAAATACATCATTTCGTTTTCGTTTCATTTTATTAAATGGATATGTTTAAGATATGCCCGAACTTGGCATAATTATCATTTATCTTTTTTGACATACGCAATACTATAAATGTATACAAGTGCAATTTGGGCTTTTATTATTGAGGTACTTCGTTATTTTTATAAAGTGCGTTATTTTGGAATATGGGCTTTTGAAATAATTAATTAATATTAAAAAATCGGATTAAAATAAAATCAGACTAAAATGAAATATGTATAGTATAAAAAAAACTGACAACTCACTGAAAAGATTAAACAAGTATATGTAGGTTTTAGAGGATTAAATAAAACCAACATTATTTTAATCCGATTTCATTATGATCTGCAAAATTATTATTAGCTTTTCAGTCAATTAAAATTCTGCAGTAATATATATATTTTGTAAACTAACAATATTAATGGCATATTTTTATATCTATACAATACATTTTTTATATTTTGTATTTATAAGGTATAGAAATGTGAACTGTTATTCATCGGATACAAATTTAATAATAAATCCATTGGATTTACGTCTAAATTTAATATCTGATTAATAACGTTTTACATTTTTAATAGAACGAAAATGAATTTATAAAGGTCTTTAGTTCAAATAGGTAAAAAAGAGCTTCGGATATTCGGGTGATCTTATAAATTTAGTTAATTGACAAGTATGGTATATAGACATTACGAGTATCAAGAGTTATATGAGCAGTAAGCATTTAAAAGTTTTTATTTTTAATGTGCATAAAATAAATACATACTGGATTCTTAGTTTAAATTTTTGTGTTCTATAAAGTTTACCTAGATGTTGTGCACAAATTTTAAAATTCTAATCATACTTGGGATCTTGTACAGTGCTTTTATCAATTGCAAGAGTAAATATCTGGAAGATTTTTTTTGTTTAATATAAGAATAAAGAATAAAAAATAAAAAATTGCTATTGTAGAGTATTTGATTTTTGACCAATAGAATTGACCGATTGTGTCATGTGACTTGGCATGTCTTTTGCTTTTTGGCATGCCCCAACCCTAATCTTGAACCTAATTATATTTATGATCGACTTGGTGATGATCTTAATAAATGGAAACAAATTCTTTCGGAGATAAAGAAATCACGTGCCACGTTTGATAATTCTGATGTCGAACGGTCCTTTGGTTTTATAGTAGTTAATTACGAACAAGCACAAAGCAAAGTAAATGCCAAGTATGATCAATGGCAACGTGACGTTCTTGCTAAATTTGGTATTAAACTTGGTGATTCCATGCGAGAATTTCATTCAGGAGTTTCAAATTCTCACAAAGAACTTGAAAATAAATCTATGGAAAGTAATAATACAAGTGAAGCTGTTGCTTTGATTACTTTCGTACAAGACCTCAAACGTAAGGTTAATAAATGGAATCAAGATATTGAGATATTCCGTGAAGGACAAAAAACTTTAGAACGACAACAGTATCAATTTCCAAGTGTGGCTGTATATTGAACAGATTGAAGGTGAATGGAGTGCCTTTAACGAAATCTTAGACAAGAAGAATAATCAGATTCAAGATCAAATCGGTAATTATCTATTAATTCCATTTCCGTTATTATTAGAGAATGATATATATATATATATAATTTTCTTACACATCTTTTCTTTAAATGCTAAATGGATTAAAATTGAAGATTATTGCAGAGAATAAGAATGTGGAAGAAAAAATTAAAAAGATTCACGCTGATCGGGACACGAACAAACCAATACAAGGAAATATTAAACCGGACATTGCTCTTCAAATATACGAAGGAAAGATTACTCGTCTTAAGGAAGAATATGACATGGTTTGTCGTGCAAAAGAAGCACTTGACATAGCCTTTACTAATGAGGACCGTTTGGAGAACGTTCTTGAAGAGCTTAAAGATCTCAAATCCGTCTGGAGTTCTCTTTCAAGTGTTTTGAAATCAATCAATGAATTAAAAGAAACATTGTGGTCTTCTGTAGTACCACGAAAAGTTCGACAACAATTGGATAATCTTCTTAATGAGATTAAAAAGATACCAGGTCGTATAAACTATTTGAATACGTCCAAGAAACTGTGAAAACCTACCTTAAATTAAACCCAATTCTCTCTGAGCTCAAATCCGAAGCATTGAAAGATCGTCATTAGAGGCAATTGTTCAAGGCACTTAAACTTGATGGTCGTTTCCTTTTAACCGAAATGACAGTTGGTCATGTTTGGGATTTCGACCCTTAATTCCATATCTGTAACAATAACCAAGCCAGATATCTGTTCGATGAATTTCAGTTGATTCACCTGCATCGGGAAATTTCAATTAAAATGTGTTGATTTCAGATTATTATCATTACATAGTGGTTGAACTCGTACTAACTAGTGATTTGTGAATTAAACTCAAATAATGCTCGAATATTTATTTGATCGAGTTAACTCGTTCGAGTTTTACTCGAATCATTTGATTGAGTTAATTTGACTCGAGTTTTATTCTAATTAATTTTTGTTTTAAAAGTTAAATTACTATTTACAAAGGCGACCGATAGGTAAGGGAAAGCTTATTTCACAAACCTTATTATTACTCTTTGAAAAATTCTGTGACCCGATCACAAGTTGTTACTATCGTATGTATTTATGTATTGATTATATTAAATAAATAATGTGACTCTAGAGTAATTTATGCTCGAAATTTTGGTTTTCTTTAAGTAATTTTATATATATAATTTTTTTAGTTTTCTCAATTATTACAGCATCGTTATTTTTAAAGCACAATAAAAAAGAAACAAAAATCCTTACAATAACATGGCAACACGATATAACGCATATTGCCCTTATTAAATTTTGATTTACTGTTTATTTAAATATTCCATTCCTGGCTTTGGAAGCGATAACCTCGCGCAGCTATTTAGTTGTTAAATAATATTCATTAAAACCTATCTGTAAATATTTATTGTGACAGATCATAATGAAGTCAGATTAAATGTAGTATAGAAAAATTGACAAGTTACCAAAAAATAAAATTTTTTGGGCGATTTTTTAGGGTTAGAAGAGAGAGTAGTATATATTAAACAAGGATTTGTATATCATTTTAATAAAAAAAGGTAAAAAGTATAAAAGCATACACCGAACCAGCGGTGGTACCCCAACCCACCCGGACATGGGTTGTTCCGTTAAGGGTCCTGCTGCTAGCGCGACAACCCCTTTACAGCTTTTCAAGGAACCCAAGGCGCTACGATGGGAGCCCCAACCATATCACTCCTCATAGTGCAGTGAGGGTAGGTTGTTTCCGTGGTATCATCGGACTGGTTTATTTTATTTCGCCGCCCTCAACTTCAGGACTTATAAATAGAGGGAGTGTTAAGCTTATATACCTGAGTTAGGGCTAGTGCAAATTTGCAATTGCAAAATCTGCGCATAAACCTGACATTTATTGCATTGCAGATGCAATTGCATATTTTGCATATTTGGACTAATGTTGCATATTTAATAGAGCATAATCTGCGCATAAAATATAGGAAAGAGCTTGTTGTTCGTGTGTTAACAAATTCTGAATTCTGATTGGCTAGATCAGGTGTAACATAAAAAACCAATCAAAACAATAAAAAAACTGACTAGTTTATGTATAACATAAAAAAATTCATAATGGATTTTAGCCAGAATTTATTGCATAAATATGCATATTTTTACCAAATTTGCATAATTTGCTGCATATTTTTAAAAAATTTATTGCATAATTTCGCATAATTAATCAGGTAGTGCATACGGATTTAGGGGTTAGTTGCCGCAGAAAATGATGAGCCCTAACCTGAGTGATAAAAAAATTATGGGTTTCTAAAAGTAAATGAATCTGATTGGTCACATCATGCATTGATCTACAATAATGATAAAAATGAATTGTCGTCGTCACAGACATTTTCACGTGCTAATTTTATTGGCTTAAAATCATATTTTTTATAAAATTCAAGATCGAATAAAAACACTTTGGAAGCTCTTTTTTTTAGCAATTTTTCTTTAATCATTTCATCGCAAATTGAAATAAATATATATGAGAGTACAGTCAAGTATGAACTAAGCTTTTGGTCTTATTTCGTTTTTTTTTATTTTTTAAATTATTTTTTAATTTTTATTTTTAAATTATTTTTTTTATTTTAAATATTTTTTTAAATTAGGTTTGTTTAGTTCGTTATTTTTATTTTTAATTCGTTATCTTATTTTTTATTTTAAACTAAATTTTATAATTTTTTTTTTTTTGTTCCTTTTTTTTAGCATATGTAAAGTTAATTTTTGGTTCTCATAACATTTGATTTTTAATTTTATTTTCAAAAATTTTATATATAAAAACATAAGGAAGGTGGGTATTGTGGCCAGGTTAAAGTTTCTACTAATAAAATTTTTTAATAAGCAAATAGATTTTTGTAGAATTTTTATTATTTGAACTATACTTAATAAAGAATATATTGCTGTAAAAAAATCTTTATATTATATATAGATTTAGATATAAATAATTATAATATAAAACTAATTCTAGGGGTGGGGGTATTGTGGCCAATTATTTGACAGTGAATAATTTTTGATCTACTGGTCCATTTTGGATGATTTTACTACCAAAATGACTGTATTAGTGAGATGCTTCTAACAAGTACAAAATCATTAAAATCCAATCATGGGATCTCAAGATTGTTAAAGATAAATATGTAAAAATTTTGCAGATTTACTAATATAATTTTATAAAATAAGATAAATCTATATCGATCTCAGACTCCGTGATTGGATTTTGATGATTTAATGCTTGTTAGAATTGTCTCACTAAGACGGTCATTTTGGTAGTAAAATCGACCAAAATGGACCAGTGGATCAGAAGTTATTAACTATTAAATATTTAAAAATAAATTCAAATATGTGCAAAAACTTATACTTTGCATAAATGAAGATATCTTGTAATCTAATGATCAGAATTGGGCAAATTTAAACCATTCATTTTATCTTGATAAGCAAATTAAATGGTATAAAATTTATCCAATTCTGATTACTAGATCACAAGATATGTCACTTGGTCACAATATTCTCATTTACCTTATAAAAGTTTTCTATAGATAGTACTCAGATAGTAAATATAGTCAATAAATTTTTTCAAAATTTGCAGAATTTGACCTGGCCAGGTTAAGACCAATTTGTTAAGTTTGTTATGGTCTTAGTTTTTATTTTTCAATTATTTTTCAAATTTTTGGTTTTTTATTTTTTTATTTTATTATAAATTAATTTTATTTTAAGAGAAAATGTTGTTCATGCACCCGCATGGTTGTGCACCCCACATGCATCATATAAAAATAATGATCATTGTTGATAATCATTATTATTTTTTTTATCTATTTGTTTTTTTTTGTCTTCGCTTACTATCCTTTTTTTTTTTATTGCCATAGTTGGTGTCATCATTGGTGCCATTGTTGGTGCATTGTCGCAGTATTGTCACTAGTTGGTGTCATCGCTGGTGTCATAGTTGGTGGCATCACTGGTGTTGTAGTTGATGTCATAGTTGGTGTCTTAATTGCGTCGTCATTGGTGTTGTTGCTAACTGGTGTCCTTGGAATGGCTTTACGTGCTTCTCTCGATATTCTTGAGATAATATTGCGTGGTTTTTTGCCTTCCTTGTGGTGGTCTTGTTTGTTTTTTTGACTTTTTGGTGTTCGTATAGAGTGGTCTTGTTGTTTCTCTGGCGTTCGTACTGGGTGGTCTTGTCATTTCTCTTGCGTTCGTGCTGGGTGGTCTTGCTTGTTTTTTTGCCGTTCGAGCGGGGTTGTCTTGCTTGTTTTATTAATATGATAAGTAGTTTTTTTTTTTTGTTTTTATTTGTGTTTGCTAAATTTTTTTTTTTGGTTTGTAGATTTCGTCTAGATGTGGAATCACTCTTGGTAAGTTTTTTTGTTTTCTTTTGTTTTTTTTTTTTTATATATATGTATAAAAATCTTAAAATTTTTTTATAAAATTTCAATTTGATATTGATTGGCCAGTTACGAGTGATTTATTATCAANTTTGTAGATTTCGTCTAGATGTGGAATCACTCTTGGTAAGTTTTTTTGTTTTCTTTTGTTTTTTTTTTCTTATATATATGTATTAACCAGCTTCTCGTTTTGTATTGTAATGCCATTGTTTGTATCTGCATCATTCAATTTCTATAGTGTAGTCATTTTTTTGTGCCATGTATCATCGTTCCTTGGCTGCTTTGGGTGTGCTGTATATCGTCATTTCTTGGTGTTGTGCATTGCTGTTTAGCCGTTGCTTTGGTACCGTCATTTCTTGGTTGCTTCGGGGTTAGGATTAGGGTTAGGGTTCGGGTCCATATTAAGGTAGATGTTCATCCTTTGTGTAGTTTTTTTTTTGTTGTAGTGCGATTTATTGTATTTTTTTTTTCTTTAAGGATGTTCATCACTTCGTGGGTATTTTTTTTAGTTGTAATGATTTGTCATTGTATTTTGTATTTTTTTTTTTTTTTTTTTTAATAAAAAAATCTTTAAAAATCTTAAAATTTTTTTATAAAATTTCAATTGATGCTGATTGGCCGGTTATGAACGATTAATCACATGTTCATATAATCGGATTTGATTGGTCGATCACGAGGATGCACGACTGTGCAGGTGCACAGAATTCTTAAACCCTTATTTTAAATTACTTTTTTTTTTTATAAATTATTTTTTTATTTTTTTATTTAAAATTATAGTTTAATTTAATTATTATTTTTAAATTATTTTTTTTTCAATTATTTTTTTCATTTGCAGTATTGTATCATCATCAAATCTGAACTATCAATTAATAAACTAGTATTTATCCACAGTCTTATAGTAGTATCAACAAAATGAATTTAAATATTTAAGTGTTTATGCCAATTATTTTTTGTTTGAAGCCAAAGCAAGAATTGTAACCCAAAATAGAGTTATATAGAATTAACTACTATCATTAAAAAAAATAAAATAAAAGACTTTTTGGGTATAGTATAAAATTTAAGATGTTGTAAAAGCGGGCCTCTTAATACAATTTCATTTTTAAAGATAAAGTACTAGGCATAAACTTTATATAAAGTTGTTTTTTTTTTTTTGAATTCAGCAGTCATGCCACAACTTTATTTATACACATTTTGTAACACCAGTACAGCATGTGTTATGTCTACTCTATAGTGACTATTATATTAAAGTGCGACCCACCCAGGTGTCATCAAAGATCCTTAAATGTGACCTGCTATAACAAACTTTTTCTCATCGTAACCCCTTGTCTAGGTAGACTTAGAGTGTCCGAATCACTGATTGGAGTTTGCCGCCTATCATAACCGCCTACTTCTTAACCCTCTTCTTCTAACTTCTCGAGTAGCAGGATTCTACTAGAATAAAAGAGACAAATAAAGAAAATAAAAGGAAATAGAAAAAAGGGGGAAACGCTAAAAAATCTAAACGAAGACCAAGAAAGTACAAAGTAAAAATGAAAAGATAGAAGAGGAAGGCAAGAAGTAAACGGCTATGATAGCACTATTTACACCTATGCCTGGCAATAAAAATTATATAGTACTGCACAAGGAAACGCCTCGCCAAAGTACTATATGTACATAAAAAAAAACTAAAAGAACATTCTAGAATTTATTTTCCGCAGATCTGCCTACTCCATTGCATCATGTCTCATTACGCGTCCATTCCTGTTTATCCACCTGCATGCCTTCTTCCCGATTAGGATAGGAACAACAATGCCGATCTTTTGGAGAGGGTACACTAGATTTCCCACTTTTCATCCAAAATTCCAGAAAAAAAGACTTCAAGCGAGAATATGATAGTGGGTATACAGTTGAATATGTTCTTGTAGCCAAAACCTTTAGAGAGTGTATTGAAAAACTCATTTTTTTAGTTCACTGCCTAGCCAAACTATAAAAACCTTCGTCGATAGGAGAAAACTTCCACCAGAATTTCTTGTACCAAGGGCACCCACTGCCAGTTATCTTGCACAACCGACGCTTCTGGCTTGCTTGCCGGATATATAAAGAAGTCCCAAGGAAGACAGAAAAGAGTTGACATTTATAAAAACCAGTATTATAGCTGCTTTGTCTTTTACTAAAAAAAAATTTTTGTTTTTCTCTGAACAAGTGATCGATGGGAAGAGTTCACAATAAATTGCAAATAAATTATTGTTTATATAAAGTTGTTGTTTTGGTTGAAGCACTTATATTTATTAGTGTTTTTGATATAACTAGTAATAAACCCTTAAAATAAAAATAAAGTTTTTTTTTGAAAGTTTTTTTTTATTTTTATTTTTTATTTGATTTTTTTTTTTAAAAAAAGTAGCAATAAATAAGTTTTGACAATTTATTTATTATTTTATTTTAAATTTATTAAGTTAACCAATTGAAACTTATTATTATAAAAATTTAAATTAAGTAATTTATGTTAAAAATTTTTATCTAATAAAAAAAATTATATAATTAAAATAATGAACTATATTTATATAATTAAAATTTATATAAATAAACTTTATTTATAATTAATTGAAGTAATTTTATTATAAATTAAATATTTTACTATATGGGCTTTTCTAAATATCTCTGGTCAGTGATATATAGCTTATATATCTCTGGCCTTTTTGGCTTTAATCAAAAAACAGGGAAATCACATGATTAAAAATTTATGTGTTGATCCGATTGCCAATGCAAAATCGGACATACATCGCCAGACCCGGATAGATAAGTATAGATCATCTTTGATCTGTTTTTTTTTTTTATTTGTTTTTTTTTCACTTACCTTTACTTTCTTCGCTTTCTTTACTTTCTTTAATTTCTTTAACTAATTTTTTTTTATTTTTATTTTTTATTCATTTATTTAGCTTGTCTTTCGTCGTGTTGTCGCTAACTTGCAGTTGGTGTTGTCGTTGGTGTCGTCGTTAGATTTCCTTTGGGTTTGGCGGTTTATATTTCTATGACTTGTCTTTCGTTTTCTTCAATGTTCTTGCATAGGGTGGTATTGTGTGTTCACTTGCGTTTGTCCAGCGTTTTTTAGGTGACCTTGTACATTTTTCCAGTGTCTTTTGGAATGATTTATATTTCCCAGAGTGGTCTTGTTTCGTAGCAACTAAATATCGTCCGTTGGTGTCTCTTTTCGTCGCTGGTGTCGTCGTTCGTAGGTGCTTTTTTGTCTTTGGTGGGTCGTTCTTTAGGCCTTTTTCGTCATTGGTATGTCGTTCTTTGGTGCCTCTTTTCGTCGCTAGTTTTGTTATTTGTTGGAGCCTTTTTTCGTCGCTGTGCTGGTGCACCTTTTCATCACTTGCTGGTGTTTCTACTTTGTTGTTTACTAACGTTATACCAAGTGGATTCGGTCGTGCCGTGTTGTGTTATTTCACTAGTACCGTTTTGTGCTGGTGTCACATCACTCTGTATTTTGCTAGTACTGTGTGCCATATCATACCTAAAGGTTGTTTACGTCGTGTTTAGGGTTAGGGTTAAAATTAGAAGATAGAGTGGGCTTAGGGTTAGAGTTAGATAGTAGCGCAGGGTTAGCATAGTAGTTAGTTGTACGGGTATAGTGTAATAGTTAAGTTATGTAGTAGCTATATGGGTTTAGTGTTAGGGTTAGGATTAGAAGATAAGGTGTGCTTAGATTAGATAGTAGCAATAGGTTATGTAAAAGTATTATGTGTATTATTATAAATAAATATGAAATAAAGGAAATCCTTAATAATATAATATAAATACATACCGTAACATCGTTAAAATTTATCTACTCTAACCACTAACTGATTTATAGAAAAATAATAAAACTTGTATATTGTGTGACTTTCACCTGGATAAAAATAAAATATGTCAGTATGGTAGTATGGATATGTATATCAGTGATCAAATCAAATATTTGTCTTTGACAAATATTTGATTTAATCACTGATATACACACACTATACAATAATTTATAGTTTTGTATGGGTTGTAGTGAATAACCCATTACATACACAGGTTTATATTCCGTGCTAAAAGCACGAAATTTAAATATGAGCCTGTGTATGTAAAAGGTTATTCACTACAACCCATACAATAACTATCTCAATAACAATAACTTATAAAAATCAGTGGGTAATTTTATTTAGTCGATCATGAGTGTGGTCAGAGGTCGGGTTGCACAAACCCTTCTGATCAACTGATGATTCAGAAAAATGTGTCACGTGACTTTTGCTTCCTTTGATTGGTTAATAGGCCAGAGATATATAAGCTATATATCACTGGCCAGAAATATTTAGAAAAGCCATACTATATATAGTAATTTATTTACTAAATTTAGTAATAAAATTTATTTATATAACAATTTTTAATTTTTTGTTATTTTAAATAAATTTAATAATTTTATTTGAAAATAGAATAGTTATAAAAAAAATTATTGCAAAATTATTATTATTATTTATAAATTTATAAAAATATTAAAAAATAAAAAAACAAAACTCTTTCCAACGATCCCTCGTACAAAAATTTCAAGAACACCGACCTATGAAAACTTTCCATTTAACACATAAAATAGTAAATTGACTCTATCAAACAAAGCATGCAGTGAGCGGCACTTGTCGTTTAGAGGTAAAGTTCATAGACTACCTGCCGACAAGCTTAAAGTTTATCACTCACCATTAGTGGGCCTCTGTCTGACACTACCAAGCAAAGAAGTAGTGAGCAACGACCTAGAGTTTAGTTTTGAGATGTGTTATTATGCTAAGCGTAACTCTTACCAACTCTCTAATATTTGGTACCTTTTGGGCTTCTTTTCGTCACTTCTTGGAACTTTTCGAAATTTCGACAAAAAGTGAGAAATCTAGCTTACCCCCTCTAAAAGATCAGCAATGTTTACTCTGCCCAGATTGGGACGATGCCTACCAAATTGGGTTAAGTCAGGAGCGCGTTTCAGATTGGCTAAAACAAACAATGAATGATAAGGACACTGGACATGCAGGAGTCGAACCGAAAAGAAATTTCTTCCGACGCATCCCTTCGAAACGGCGTATTTCGGTTATCTTTCTATCGTTTCTTTACTTTTGTAAATATAGTACTTGGATAAAGCTATATGCTTTATACAGTCTATATAATTTTTAAATTTAGTTCTTATGAATGATGTCAATTTTATTTTCTTTTCTTTGTCTTTTTTGTCTATATTTCTTTTTGTTTTGTTTACTTTGTTCATTTTGGATATCGTATAGGTTTTGTAGTAATACCCCTTTATATCTCCTTTTGTTTTCTTAAAAAACTATTGTTCGTATAGATTAGGAGGAAATATTCCTTGTCCTAGAGGCTAGGTAAGGAAGATTAAAGGAAGTTAGTAATGTTGACAAGCCTTCTTGAAATGTTAAAGGAAAAGAGAAGATAGGAAGGTAATTTCTAGCTTGTTGTAAAAAGAGGAAGACCTTTGACCTTTTTATTTTGGCTTTAAGTAGCTAGATAAGCTATCTGTTCTAATACTATATGGTATTGGAACAGTGCGGTAGATCGCATTTAGGTATCCGGGTACTTAGGTACTGACTGGATGGCCGGATGATGCTAAACTTAGATATTAGGAAGTGCTATGTAGGTACAATTGTAGGTACAATAGTAAATACAAGTATCTTAATAAAGTATTAGCGTGGCCGCTTAAGGTTAAAAAAAAATAAAAAAATAAAAAAATAAAAAAACTATAGCTTCACAAAATCTAATTAAACAAAGAAACATTTTAAATTATAAATTTTTTAAATTTTAATATATTAATTTAAAAATAAATTATATATTTAAAAACTACATAACTGATTTTAGTATTGATTAAATTTTTAGAAAAATTAATTAAATTTTTAAATTTTTTTTATATATACTTAAGATAAAGTTTAATTAATTTTTATATAAAAAAATTTGCAATATTTTTTATATAATAAATTAAAAATTAAATATTTTAAAAACTATTTGATAAAAATACTTAAAATTTTTTTTACAAATTTATTATAACCACTAAATTTATATATATAAAGGTTAAAACTGTATCTTTAAAAATGTTCAAGATATTAATCTACTGATAAAACTTATTATCCAACTCACGAAACCCATTTTTTTTACAAGGTAACCTACTTCTATTGTCTAAATAAAGTTGTTTAGAGCATAATTTTACATATACTTATTATTTTAAAATCATTAAATATTTGTTTTTAGCGAAGTTATATTTTTATTTCGTACAAAATTAGTGAAATTTTAATCTGATTTTTAAGCCCAATTTTTTTCTTTTCCACTTGTTTTAAATTTCTGAGATATTTAATTTTAAGTTAATATATAAGGAAAAAAACATTATAGCTAATAGCTTTTTATTTTATTTTTTTTTTCTAGTTAAAGTGCCCACTTTGGGGATGACCTTTTATTCAAGATATGTCAGACCATGGATGCTCTACATGAAGGAACATTCGACATTTGTACATTGATGAGAGTACAACTAGCCTCACCTGCAACTTTTAGTTGCCTATTTAAGTAGCCACCCAAAGGTTCTACACTAGCTGCCATACTTGCAACCCACATATTGGTATTGCCTATTTAAACTCTTTGATCTCTGCCTCTTGCCGATCTGTCTTGTATTACCGGAACTCTGTTCCGGATACTAATTGCATCTTTTAGAACTAGTTTATCCTCAGTGGAAGACTTGGTAGAGCGGTCCCTGTCCCACACAGGTATCACCTATACTTCGGTAGTGTATGCATTCTCTGAGGCGAACAACTTGCAGTTAGGAGTTATCTGCAACCGCTATCGCTACCTACTTCTGCCCTTGTAAAGTTCACCTTATTCCAGTACCGCCCTATTTTTTTTTCAGTTTCTTTCCCCTAAAAACTTCCTTTTCTCGGGTGCAGTCCTACTTCCAATCTGAAGACCCAGAAGAGTCAGTTTGTTCTGGCGAACCCAAAGCTCACTTCCCCTGGTACATGATTCTAAAACACATGTCCTTTTTCTTCAGTGCAACCTCAGTGGTCCAGTTGGTAGGGCCCGCCATAAACCCTTTTTGTCGTAAGCATGCTTCCGGTCAGTTCGCTACTATTTATAGTAATTTTATATGTTTTTTATAAATTTATATTTAGCAAAAAATTGTTGTAACATATCAGTTGACTGTTATATAATCAATATAAATTTAGAAGCAAAAAAAAATCAAAGTGGAGGAAAAAATAAAAAATACTATAAAAATAGCAGAACAAAAAGTAGTTTCATATAGATATACAATACATTGTTTCGATAGTACAATCCAAAAACTAGTAATTAATCGTGAATTAGAAAATGTAATAAAAAACAATAAAAAATCTTCAAAAGAATCTGGATGTCATTATAAATAATCTTTGTAAACCAATTCTATATAAAAAAATAATACCTGAATTATAGCAAAAATATTAAATAACAAGTAAATATTGGATATATAAAAAAAATTATAACTTATAAATCAAAATACAATAAAATTCAGGTATTTGATCTAATAACTAAAAAATATTAGGAGCTTTATATAAAAAATGTTATGAAAAAGCTAATAATTCAAGGTAAACTAAATAATAAACAAAAGAAAGTATATGATAGTGCTTGGATCCGGATTACAAAATCCGGATGTATCCGGATATAAAAAGGATAACAGATTATATTTTTGCAAAGCGGATAATAAATCCGGATTTTTATTTTTGCTGTTATAAATCCGATTTTTTATCCGGATATTATATGCTAATCAACATCAGCCAATCAGAGAAGTTTAATGTGACTTTTATCAAAAAAGTATTTTAAATTTTGGAACATCTAAAATTTTCTCGCTGCCGAAATCTTTTTTGCTTCGTCCGGTAAATTACCTAACTCCCAAAAACTACATTGCTGTCTCTAGGCTGAAGGTTCAAAATTAGCGATGCAGCTTCCAGAAAGTTATGTAATTTACTGAACGAAACGAAAAGATTCAGGGAAACGAGAAAATTTTTGGATGTTCCAAGAATTTATAATAATAACTGTAAAACAGGATATCTATCCGGATATTGGCATTAATTTGATTCACATAGTTAAAATGTTCGACATGTTGAATAACATAATTTGAATCAACATGTCAAGCTTTTCAATTCTGGCGGGCATCATTTAATAAGAAAAAATTTTTGGAATTACTGCTATTATCATAAATTCTGGGATACCTAAAAAATTTCTCGTTTCCTGAATCTATTCTGTTTTGCCCGTTAAATTACCTAATTCTCCGGAAACTACATCGAACCTTCAGTTCGGAGACAGCAATGTAGTTTCCGATGAGTTAGGTAATTTACCGTACGGAACAGAAAAAATTTGAAAAATTTTTGAGTGTTCCAGAATTTATGGTAATATCTGTAAATCCGGATACAATCCGGATTATAAACCGGATAACCAACACATATTCGGATATAAATTCGGATTAGAGAAAGTGAATAGAATATCTATCCGGATCCAAGCACTAGTATATGATATATATAAAAAATGTATGTATTATAAAACTCAATTGCTTAACAAAAAAAAATAAAATACTAGATTATAATCATATTACAGGAAAATTGCACATAATGAATACAATCTGAAATTACAAATTAATTTAGAAACAATAAAAATTTTAGCACAATTTTGTAATAGCAGCAGTTGTAATTTCTATCATCTTATGCAAGAGATAGCAAAAGTGAAAGATAAAAAAACAGTATCTATAGCAAATAATTCTGAGCAATATATTACTTTCTTAGTAGTCAGCTTTAATTTATTAATAGTATAAAATTTTTGTTACCTGGCTTAGCTAAAATAGCAGAAAATTTACATTATGAAAAGAAGAGTCAAACAAAAACACTAGAACAACTAGCAAAATATTTTCTATTATCAAAATTTATCTTATCTTATTTACTCTTACTGTTTATACATAAATGGATCTTTCTATATCAATAGTTAAATAGTAAAAAGAAGTTTAATGAAACTAAACTTCTACTATATAAAGATTTTAACAGTGACTTAGATAGATTAAATTATCGTGAGCATGAGTGTTAAAACAAAGAATGCAAATATAAAAAATTTATACTATATCTTAAAAGAATTATAACTTTGTATATATAGTTTGGAAATTAAAACTGATTTATTAATTTTAGCAGATGCATTTGAGACATTTTGAAAAGCATCTTATTTAGTATTCAAACTCGACCTAGCAAATTATTTAACTGTGTCTGAATTAGCATGAGACTCTGTATAAAGGTAACCAATATTATATTAGAATTATTTCAACAAGTATCAAGAAAATATATATGATTTTTTTATGGTAATGAAAAGAAGAAAAATGTTTTTAGCAAGCCAATGTATAGATAAAGCAAATTAGAGGTATAGAAAAAAAGCAAAAAATGATTACTATATTTAGATGCCAATAATCTATATAATTGAACAATATTTCAATATTTACCAACAAGTAGATTTAAATAGCTATCAACTATACCTCTGAATGCAACCCACTTTTTAGTACAAAAAATATTATTATTAATTAAAAGAAAACTCAAGTTAAGGATATTGTTTGGAGGTTAAGTTATCAATTCTAAAAAAATTACATTCAAAGTTTCAGGACTATCCCATATGTCCAAAATGAAAAATGTACCTTATAATTGGTATAGCACAAACAAAAAGAATGCAATGTTCTGATGCAGAAAATCTTATACTAATACAGTGCTAATACTTTACGATAAAGACTATTATATTATTCATTACAAGAATTTACAATAATGCATAAAGAAAAGATATTTTCTAGAAAAAGTAGTATATTGATTCAGAAACTTATCAAATTCGGTCATCAGAAAATTTTTTGTCCCAGAGTTTATAAGAACAGCTGTAAGAGGTCCCTGAGTCGGATAGCGCAGTGGTTAGCGCTCCGGGGTCCTATTCGCAAGGTCGCTAGTTCGAATCTAGTAGATGACAAAAAACTGTGTTGGGACCACGAATAGTAAGGATCTATGATGAGGCGTCGAACATCTCTCTCGTTTCCGGACTTGGTACTACAGCTAAAATGAGTTGCGTGACATAGCTACAGAGGTCATGTGACATCCAGAAAAAGAAAAAATCCGATAAGAAACATCATAAACATAAGGATCATCCACTATAAAAGGAACGCTACAAACAGGAAATGAAAAACAAGGATACTGACCGAATTAGGAAGCTGGGCACCTAATTACGCTACACCAACCGAAAATAGGAAGTGGCTCCCGGGGTAGATGAAAAAGGGCCAACCTATATAGCAGGCCGGCAGAGTATGTAGTTTCTTAAAGCTACCTATGATCCAAGAGGTACGGGGCACCGGAGTGTGGTTGGCCGGCTGGATTTGGCTGAGAAAAACGGACGATTGGAGGGAGGTATAGAGTAGTTAGGAAACCCTACTGTATATGTAAGACCTTTGAAAAATGAGTTAAAAAAAGAGCGCCAACAGCGCCCTTGGGTATACTACCAAGGAAATTTAAAAAAAAAGAACAGCTGTAAATATACACGTCTAAAGCAGGGCAAATTCACGTGATCACAGCCAATCAAATTACAGAATTTTGATGATCGCCGGCGAAGCAAAAAACGAAAAACCTAAAAAATACAAAAAACGGCCGTCTAAACCTACCTCAGGTAGGTTAAGTAAAAATATCGGGAAGGCAATTTTGCTTATATATAACTATCTAAAACCTAGCCTAACCCTAATATAAGATGACCCTAACCCTAAAGTTAACCGAGAAAATTATTAAGAAATATAGACGTCCCCCATATATATTCCGAAATTTCTTCTTGTTCATAATCTCTCGAATGACTAAGTCGATCTTTTAAGCAATCGGTCAACTTAGTCGGCTAAGTCGATTTTTACCTACTAACGTCAAATCGACTATAGTCATTATTTATAAGTGCATACTTTCTCTAAATACATACACTTGATCTTATAGCAGTTCTAAGAGCATCCACTTAGAGGCTTGACAATATCTTGTATTTAATAAAAAACATACAAATATCTTAAAAACATGTTTTAAAACCATGTTTTAAAACAAAAAAATAAAAACCGTTTTTTGCTCTGGAGTAAGCTACTCTATTAACAACCCTATTATCCATCATTGAAAGTTTTGCATATACAGCGAAACGTTAGTTACTATGTTCTTAATATCTTATCGCTATCGTCATTAGAGACTTACATCATGTCGTGTAACTCAAAGATCATATGATTGTGAACTATGTTAAATAATGAAAAAAACGTTATTATCGCTGAAAATGTCACCAACTGAGATCCACCAACTTAATCTCGGTCCGATTACGGCTCATGCTTTTAATAAAGATCGATCACGTATGTTTGACCAAAATTTCTGACATTTGAGGGGCAGTTAACTAAAGCACTTTATACTATTCTTAATAGAGGTCGCTATTTGCCCAAATAATAATGAAGTGCATGTTTATCAAAAAAGTGGCAAAGGCTGGAATTTAATACACGCATTAGTTGAAGTATGAATTTTTTGTATTATGGCTTGTTATTCTTAGTTTAAATTAAATTTAATAAATTTGGTTCTGGGTTTTTTTTTTTTTTTTTAATTTAGCATGATAAACTGGTTACAAGCATTGATTGGGCGCCAGAATCTAATCAATTGGGTTAACTATCAATTTTTTCTTATAATGCTGTCATTCCTGATTAGAATTTGAACTAAATAATATGAATTTCTAGTTACATGTTCTCAGGATCGTAATGCATATGTTTGGACCTTTGACTCGGTTACCAATAAATGGAAGCCAACTCTAGTGTTATTGCGAATTAATCGTGCAGCTACATTCGTGCGTTGGTCACCTAATGAAAATAAATTTGCTGTAGCATCTGGTGCACGTTGCATAGCTATCTGTTATTTTGATGAAGAAAATGACTGGTGGACTAGCAAACACCTTAAAAAGCCAATTAGAAGTACAGTATTAAGCCTTGATTGGCATCCAAATAATGTACTTTTGGCAGCTGGTTGTGCTGATTTCAAGGTAATGTTTGATCTTTGAATTTAACTTGATTCAAAAAATTATAATAAATTTCGTAATTTTTATATCGACGTTTGTGACTTTAGGCACGTGTTTTCTCCGCATTTGTTAAGGGTGTCGATCAAAAGTAAAGATTTTTATTTTAGTGATATGCACGAGGCTATTTACAACTCATTTATAGCTTGAATTTTTACTCACGTTCTTAGACCACCTCCAACACCATGGGGTGACAAACTTCCATTTAATACTATCTGTGGTGAATTCTCAAACGATAGCAGTGGTTGGATTCATAGCGTTTCCTTTTCACCAAGTGGTGATGCGTTAGCTTTTTCAGGTTTATACTAAATATTATTTTATAATTGGTATTTTATTCATGTCATTTTTAACAAATTAGATCACTTTTCTAGGTCATGATTCGCAAATTTGTATCGTATATGCAGGTGGTGAATCTCAAAATATTATTAGGACAACTAGCTTGCCATATTTAAGTTTACTCTGGATTACCGAAGAAAAATTGATTGCTGCCGGCCATGATTGTGTCCCTGTACTATTTGAAAAACAAGGTCAACTATGGTAGGTAGCAATAACAAAAGTGACTATTAATATGTTGATAACGGCGATTAATGTATTTCAACAATAGGAAATTTTCTAAAGTGATAGACGTAGGTAAAAAAAAGGTGGTTACCGAAGCTACCGCTTTTAACAAGTTTCAGGGTTGGGACTCGAAAGGAATACGTGAAGGTAGTAAGGAAACAGAATTAAACACAATTCATCAGAACACTATTACGTATGTATATGTTTAATTTTTTAAATCAGTTTTATTATTTGTTTATAACAAATTTATATTTTTGCTTTTGTTGTTCTAAAATACAGATCAATCAGACCCTATCAAGGATCACGTAACGATATTTCGTATATTTCGTCAAGTGGTATAGACGGGAAATTGGTAGTCTGGGATTTAAAATAGTGCTTAGCGTTAGGTCCGAATATCTAATCGGATATATTTCTTTAATCTGAATTTATAAATAGACGTTTATTCAGTTATCCGGTTTATATCTTATTTATATTATACATTTTTTACTGGTTATTAATAAATGAACGAGGTTCGCATCACATAGGATGTAATCGCTGCGATTGGTTAATGTTTTGCATTATTCGATTCAATTTAGTTTTTCGAATAGAACAGGACTTGTTAACTTTACGATTTTGACAAATCCCTGACTGTAATAGGGTTAACTTATTTCGAAAATAAGTGGAAGCTTAAAGAATCCTATTTCTGTTTTGAAATTCCGAAATCAGAAAATGAGTTAGCAGATAGGAGGATTTTCTGATATTAAATTACAAAAACATATAGAATTTATAGATCGCTTATTTCAAAACAAATGTCATTAATTTTTATTCGAAATCAGGCATCTGATCATTAAGAACGCTCGAATTAGGTCCAAAAATGCTATAAGTAGAATGAGTTTATCATGGTGAATTCTACAAAATTAAGTCGGGGAAGACCAGGATATTGGTCGTACCTTTCTTAACACCTCTTAATTCACGAACGACGGAAGCTCCTATATTACTTAACTATTAGTATAATTTTTTGAAAAAATTTAAATTAACATTATTGACTTATTCTAATTCTTGCATTGAAGCAAAATTGTGACCTCTCTTAGTTAAAAAGGATGAATATAATGCATTCTATTTATTTCTAAAAATCAGAAATACTAGTTGGAACCAGTGTTTAAAATTCAATGTTCTCATGGTTCTCAATGAACATTTTGAGTTTTTTTTAGAACATTGATATTTAGAAAAGGTTCTCTTATTTGAGAACATTTTATCCTCTTGAAATGTTCTTAATGAGAACATTTATAAAATTTTTATGTTCTACGATAGATTTACTATTGAGAACAATAAATATATAAAATGTTCATCAATTTGATAATGTGGTTTGACTGTGGCAAATTCTGTATAAATATATATATGTACATATATATATATACTATATAGCACATATGGTTAAAGTTGTACAATTTGGATAACAATTATTTAAGAAAATAGCCTTTAAAGATTTTTAAAATAAAACATTCATTAATCATGCAGTGTGTTTTTTATATAAAGGATATCATTATTGTGTAAATATATAGATAATTTGGATCAAATAATATGCCAATACTAAGCAAGTAAAAAAGACACAAAGTATTTGTTAGTATGAAGTTTAAATAGTTAAATAACAAAGTAATTGGATTCTAATTTATTACATTAACCAATAGTAGCATTAGTAAAATATCATAGAAAGGCTTGTTTTATTATGAGCAAATATGAAAAGCACTTGAAGTTTTAACAAAATTATTAGAAATTGAATCATATAATACATTGTTTTATATTAATAAAAAAAATATGAAGAACTATATATAAAGTTTAAAAAATTATTAATAAATAAGCACAAACTTAGTGTGTAAATTGTAAGTATAGAATATAAATATTCAATAAAAATTAATGTTCAAATATATTTAATATATAATGAACACTAAAAAGTTTTTGAAAACAATAAAGTTTTAAATTATGCTTTTTGAAAATATAACTTTAAATTTGAATTTTAAACACTAATTGGAACATACAAAAGATTGAATATTAAAAGTTAAAATGATAAATACTGAATAGAAATACAATAATATGGCTACCCTAGTAGACTAATCAAAACAAATGAATATGCACAATATTTTTAAAGTTATAAAGCTTTATATTTGGGTTAGAGTAATGAGTTATTAGCACTTTTTTAAAAAATGTATGATATATGGGCAGATTTGTAGGGTTGTGGCCCAAACTCTTTTTTTAGTTACGGCATTTCTACTTAGTTTGGGTTTGGGAATCGGTATTTCTACCTAGTTTGGGTTCATAACCCAAACCCAAATATGTATCCCATTCGGTATATAGTGTCAAACTCAAAAATTACTAGAAAACGAAAAGAACTTCATATTAAGAAGCTTACAAACTATTAATGCATATAAAAAGAATTTATCTTTTTTTTAGAAATAGATAAATAACACGTAAATTGATATTTATTATTAATAAACCCAAGCTCTAATCAATTAACAAATTCAATGTGAATAGATTATTAACGAAGCTATCTTTTGTTCTTTATTACCAGTACATTTTGAAAAGTAATTAAAATAATTCTATCTTATTTTAAATTATCATGACCCTTATTAAAAACGCCACATAGCCCACATAACCCTTAGCCCATATAATTATTAATAAAACAATAACACATACATATTATTAACTACTACTTAACCAAAGTTACATTTATTACTCTTGTAATATAACTTTATAATTGTAAAATATATAGTAAACGTTAGTACAAGTCTATTATTATTATAATATTTAGCATATTAAGCAGTGCACTCAAAGTTCCAAGTTTAAAGCTTACATGTAACATTTCAATCTTCTTTTTTTAATGATCGTTTTTTGACATTTAAAACTTATATACAGTTAATATAACTAGTATTAGCAGTATATAGTAAAAATATTCGCATCTAAGTGAAGTTCTTGGAGAGGTGGATTATTTTGGATTAATTTTAACAGTGAATATCTACATTCGTTTAGAGCTAGAATATGCTTTCATAGTGATTTTTTTGTTGGTAAAACGTTACGTTCTCAAAAAGTACTTTATTAAGTTACCTGGTTGTCCTATGAGCTAAATCTAGTATATCGGTAAGTCTTGTATTTGATATTTATCTGATATTTACCTGATACTTATTCATTGGTTTGATGTCAAAATTTCGCAATCTTATTGGCTAAAGTGCCGAACTTCAAATGACCTTTTTGTTTGGGATGAGTCCCAAACCCAATTTTATATGTAAAAAATTTGGGATTTCTAGCATAATATAATTTATATATCAGAGTTGACATTACAGCAAACTAGAGGCATTTTGCGAAATCTAGTAAATACTATTTGGGATTCTACCAAATCCCAAACTAGTAAGTTTGGGCCGCAACCCTACAGATTTGACTCCAAATTGATTATATTATATGATAATTTGGATTAGAAACATTATAGCGTTAATACTACAGTACAAGACACTTAAAGACTATATTCTCGTGATTTGTCCCATTTTCAAAAATTTCTTTTTGATTTCTTGTAGTTTGATTGGTCAAAAATTAATTAATAAAAAATATTTTAAAAAAGCTTTTAAAGTTTGTATAGTCTTTAAGTATCGCGCACTGTATAAATATATATAATATAAATTGTATACAAATTTATTACATAAAGGATAATTTTTAAGACTTTAATAATGCAGTATATAATTTTTCTATATAAAAAAAATATAATAAATTTATTAAAAATAATAGTAAGTCTAATTTAAAAAACATGACAAGTTTTTTAGAAAATAAATATTGAATGCTATTATTTTTGAAATTGATTTCATAATATTTTCACAATATTTTTATAAAGAGTATTTCACTTTATATCTGTACTTTTAAAAATATTTGTTTTATAATAAATATTTTAAAACTTGATTTTTTATATAATTATATATTTAGCATAATAGTTTAAAAACTTTTAAAAAAGAGGTTTGTAAATACAAATACTAAAAAAAAAATAAACAAAATACAGAAAACCTGATATAAAATCTTATTTAGAAGCTAATATTTTTTAGTTTAATATCTTTCACTTATTTCTACCTATTTCTACTTATTTCTACTTATTTCTATTTATTTTAACAAAAACCTATTTACAACCTATCTACAAACTGCAATTGCAAGTAAATTCAAGAAGATAATTGTTTATGATTGGTTTAGAAATCATCTGATCATTATATTGCAGTCTGGTGTTTTTCCAAATTTGGACAATATAGATTGCTTCTTTTTTAGTACAAGATTAATTCTGAAAACTTCAGTCATATGTAAATTAGCCAATTAAATAATTACAGTTCTATGATAATTTTATTAAACTTTTGTTTAAACTATTCTTTTCTATTACTTAGGGGAGCGCCATTTATCATCTGATTTTTAGGGTAGAGGGGAGGGTCAGAAAATTATCAGGTCCTAATAGCAGATAACTTTTGATTGGCTAAAATTATTAAAATTTTTAAAAATTTTTAAACTTAACATTAAATAACTTTTGAACTAGTAATCCATTTTGAATGATTTTACTACCAAAATGTTTGTCTTCATGAGACGATTCCAACGAGCCTAAAATCATCAAAATCCAATTACTGGATCCCAAGATCGTTATAGATTTATTGCTTTAATTATATTATTTTTATATATATTAATTAAAGATCTTATATAAACTTAAATATTAAATAACTCTTGAACCAGTAATCCGTTTTGAATGATTTTACTACCAAAATGCTCATCTCAATGAGACGATTCTAATGAATCTAAAATCTTTAAATTTTGATTATAGGATCCAGAGATCGTTATAGATTTGTGTTATTTTAATATAATCTATTAAAAATAATACAAATCTATAATGATTTCTGGATTCCGTAATCAGAATTTAACGATTTTAGGTTCATTAGAATCATCTCATTGAGATGAGCATTTTGGTAATAAAATAATCCAAAACGGATCACTGGTTCAAGAGTTATTTAATATTAAAGTTTATAAGATCTTTAATAATAATTTTTAATATATACAAAAATAATATAATTAAAGCAGACAAATCTATAACAATCTTGGGATCCTGTGATTGGATTTTGATAATTTCAGGCTCGTTGGAATTTTCTCATTGAGACGAACGTTTTGGTAGTAAAATCACCCCAAACGGGTCACTGGTTCAAAAGTTATTTAATGTTAAATTTTAAAAATTTTTAAAAATTTTAATAATTTTAGCCAATCAAATCGCGGTATTTGACGATCAGGTGGGGGAAAGAGGGTAGCCCCTTAGTAGCAAAAAATCAGATAATAAATGGCATTCCCCTTACTAAACTTTTGCTTAAAATATTTTTTCTATTACTTATTAAACCTTTGCTTAAATTATTTTTTATATAACTTATTAAACTTTTATTTAAATTATTTTTTATATAACTCATATTAATATGCATTTTACTGGTAAATAAAACCTAAAATTATCTGATTCGTTTCTGATTGTAAACAAATCTTTGGTGCAAATACAAGACTTTTCAATAACCTTTAAGCTACCTTCCAAAGCCCTATCGGTAACCTGATATGTATTGTAATTAAATACTATAGATATAGTATTTTTCTCTATTTTGTATGAAAACTGGAGACATTTTGGTAATCTTGATGGTTACTTTCATAGTTCTATCGGTTTCCTGATTTGTCACCGGTTGTTATATTATTTTTATTTATATCGGATGCATATATGAGACTTTTCTGTAATCTTTAAGATTCATTCCATAGAATTATTAGTTTCCCGACTTGTCTTTAGATCAACACGGTCAATGTACTATTTTTCTCTATGTAGCAAGAAAACCGGAAGCAAATACAAGACTTTTCTGTAATATTTAAGATTCCTTCCATAGAATGATTAGTTACCCGATTTGTATTTTAAATAAATTCGATTGATGTATTATTTTTCTCTATATAACAAGAAAACTGGATACGCTTCGGGGTTTTTTAATAAGCATATTAGCATGTCCGGTAGGACTATTTGATAGTTTATTATTTATTTATTTATTTATACGTATTCAATTAAAATTAATTATTATAGCGATAATACATTGTTCACTATATACTATAGTTATAATATATATTGTTTTTGCTAATATAAAAGCTTGATGCACGTCAAAAGCTATAATTGAAATTTTTAAAAATTAAACATTTGCTTGAATGAACTATTGAGTTCATTATGAAAAATTCCTGCTTTATAAAGAAATGCCAACCTTATATAAAAAAAAATTAATAAAATAAATAAAATAACAATGAAAAGATTCAAATTTCATTATTTACCTGAAAGTATTCACTAGAACTGCCCTTGGAATTATTTTGGGCTTCGTTATTTTCTCGCGCTGCCTCAGAATTATCATTGTGATCGTCACGTAATTCATCATAATTTTCATCGCTAGTATAACCAGAATTACTAGTTCTTCCATTTCCGTTATTGTTACTTCCACTATTACTCCCACTATTACTCCTACTATTACTTTCACCATTACTTCCACCATTACTTCCACCTCTATTATTGTTATTACTAACGCTTGGAGTTACTTCTTCTTCTTCTTCCGAATGGTAAGTAGTAGAAATAGTCCACTTGGGTGCATCGATTGGAGGTTTTGTTTTATCAGCCCAATTTCTGTCGCTGTACCACTGCTATACATAGGAACGAAATTATTTCGGGTTTGAAAACCCAAAATTAAAATTTGAAGCTGAAATTGTTTTTGATCTATTTTACTTGAAAGATGAAATTATTTGATACTTTTTTTAAATAGACGAAATTATAAAGAACATATCTATATAAATTTTATTTGCTCTTCCTTATAAAAAATTTTAATTTTCTCTAATGAAGACGAAATAGGCCTTTTTCAAAAATCAATTTCGGTGGTATTACTAACCACTGCTTCCTTGAATATTTTACATGATAAGTTTTTTCACCCATTTCATCAGCCAGCCGCAGAATCTTTCTAATCTATTATCAATAAAATAAAAAAGGAAAATAGTGCCTGAAGCATCCCATAAAAAAAAAAGGAACAACAAAATGTTTACTTACTTTTCGTGATCTCCACGGCTTATCATAGACATGTATTACATGATTATCTGTCTTGTCTTTGGGTCGTATTTTTAGCTGTTTTTCTGACAATGTTCGTTCTACATCTGTTTCAGAATATTCGTCAGAATGGAAATCCCTATCATTAAAAATTTTTTCAAGGTCGGCTTTAAAATCGTCAAAATTCATCTTAGGAATAAGTTCTTGAAGATTTCTATCGTTGGTATTAGTCATATGATTAATACCACGAACTTGTCTTTTTTTTCTATAAATAATAAAATTTAACTATAATTAATATCGGCTCCCCGATACTCCTATAAAATAATTTATACTTACTTCAGATCGCTGACTGTTTATTCCTTTTCTTTTTTTATCGAGCTTCACTCTATTTGCCATTTTTCATGTTGGTGGCAGTGAAGGCTTAAAGAACGTACTTAAGTTCTGTAAGTTTATATCTAAACCGACCCTCTAGCACCTTACCAATCACTGACATGGTATTTTTTTGTACATGTCGAGAAATATCCGACCATGTTTTGGTTGGGTCAAGTTGAAGAGAATTATCTAGGCCATTTAAGATTTGAATTACTTCGTTTTATAGTATTAATAAAATAATTAATAACGATAATTAAAAAAATAATTAGTAACGATAACGATTATTAATAAAAATAATTAATAACGATAATTAATAGATAAGGTAATGATAATATTTAATAAAATATTTATATACATGAAAGAGCTTATACTGATTCGCAGTCATATTTTTTAGATATTCACGAGATTTTTTCATGTATCCAGAAGGAGGTTCCGGAGTGACTGATGGTAGATTATTTGCAGGAACGTTACGCTCTTTCCTTTGCTTACCCTTTTTATTACTAGGGTTGACTGTAAAGGTAGCAATAGCAGAATTAGTATTATCACAAAGAGCGTCGGTAGTTTCATTAGCATCAAGATCACAAAGACCCATATCATCCATTGAGCAGGAAAGCCCAGTTGTGCCCATTACACCAGTTGTTTCAGTATCATCGACATCAACATATTCTGATTGATTATTAGATGTAGTTGCTTTATCGAATTTTAATTTGTTTACTTCATTAATTAAGCTTTCCACAGTGCTTTTTAATAAAGAGATTTCTATTAATATATAAATTTTTTGTTATTTGTATCAGTAATTCAATAGTTTTATTAAAAAACATTTTTTTTCTAATTTTCGTATAATTATCTTTATCTTTTAAATCGGGACTTCTTGAACAGTAACAGAACGAGAACGTTCGTTTGGAGAAATTGATCTATGACTGCGACTTTCAATGTCTCGATAGTTTCTATTAATTTGACATGAAGTAGTATGTGAATGACGAGGCGGGGTTATTGAACGATGATGATAGTTTTGGCGAGGTGGAGTTGCTGAACAACGATGATAGTTTTAGCGAAGTGGAGTTGCTAAACGACGATAATAGTTTTGACGAAAAGTAGACTGACGGTTTTGGCGATACGGTGTTGTCGATCGGAATGGAGTACCTCTTTGAAATGACATGGATGGTAAAATTAAACGTCGAACTGAAATGATGTTAATTTTGTACGGGTTTTTAGTACGCATTTTTTAAAATGAGTTTTCAAAAAAAAAACCAAAAAAGGAATCTATAGAGCTATCAGTTATTAGGTATTTAATTTGAAGAGAAGAAGACAAGAAAAGCGTTTCCAAAAAAAACAAAAAAAGAAATCTATTGAGTTATCGGGTATTAGGTATTTAATTTGAAGAAGAGAAGAAAACAAGAAAAGCGTTTCCAAAAAAAAACAAAAACAGGAATCTATTGAGTTATCGGTACAAGAAAAGCAGTTTATTTATATAAGTTTACCTTACTTGTAATCAATATTTTAGTATATGTAAATGTAATGACAGGTATAGTAAAGGTTTTATGAGCGAAGCGAAAAAGTCAAATAAAGTCACTAAAGAAAGAATGATGCGAAAGAGTCAAATTTTTGCAACGTATAGTAAAAATGTATGACCTATTTATAATTTTTTATATTTCTGAAAGTCAATTAATTGATTATGCATACGACGTACTTTAAAGTTCTAATATATTATCAGAAATTAAAATTCAGATGCAAAAGAATTAAATTTTTGCAACATATGATAAGAATGTATGACCTATTATAATTTTTTATATTTCTAAAAGTCAATTGATTATGCATACGACGTACTTCAAAGTTCTATTATATATTATCAGAAATTAAAATCAGATTATGCAATTTACAAATATTTGCATTAAACAAACAAAAGGCCTATCGTAACTTTATTGATAATTCAAATCATTAAAAAATGTCAAAACAAAAAAAAGTTTAATATATAAATAATTGTATTAGGCAAATAAAGGCCTATCGGGATACCGGTAACTTTATTGATAATTCGAATCATTAAAAAATGTCAAAACAAAAAAAAGTTTAATATATAAAGAATTGTATTAAGCAAATAAAGGTCTATCGGGATACCGGTAACTTTATTGATAATTCGAATCATTAAAAAATGTCAAACCAAAAAATTTAATTTCATTGATACAATAGATGTTTTTATTTCGATACTACTTATTTATTTATTTTAACATGAAATATAGCGAAAGAAATATCAGCACTAACGTTTTATTACTGGAAATTATATCGGAATACCAATAACTTTATAGTCAATTCGAATCACTAAACACGTGTCAGTGTCAAACGAAAGTAAAATTGTTAAAACAAAGAGTATATTTTATTTAAAAATAATTAGGAAAAAGTCTATTAATCATATCGGCATTTCGATAATTCTCTTGAAGATTCAGATTACATATAATTCTTGCCTATACTTCCTTAATCTTTTCTCTCTCATTTTATTTTCGTTCATTTTTATCTATATTTCTCATACTATTTTCGCTTATATATTCTCTTATCTTTATTTCTCTCTTTCCACTTCGTTCATATATTCTCTCTTATCTATATCTTTATAATTCTATTTTCATTCATATAATTTTTATCCACTTTTACTTGCTTGTATATTTCGTTCATATATCCTCTTATCTCTATCTTTTGCTCATATTCTGTTCACATATTTTTCCATCCGATATTTTCTTTCATTATTATGGGTTATAAGAAAAAGAGTTCGATTGTTAAAAACAGTGTTGGCAATATGGACATTTGGACTTATTAAAAATAATATAGACAAAATATGGACATAGTAATTTATGGACATGGACATATAGGTTTGGACATAGTCCAAATTTTTTAAAAAATATGGACATATACCAAGTGCCAACACTGGTTAAAAATACAATTGAAAAAGCCAACCATCCTAAGTATTCAAGGAATTGCCACCCTGAATATTGCTTCTGCAATATTTGTAAAGATATTCTTGTTGATCCAAGAACCAAAAAGTCCTACATGGCTAGAAGGGATATTGTAGTAAGAAATTTCCTTGATGTTGGTGGATTTTCAACAACCGTAATAGACCTTCCGGAAATTCCATTTCCAGAAATGGAATTTCCAGACATGGAAATCTCAGATAACCCTATACAATTTGATACCGTTAATTCTGACAATGAATCGGTTATTTCTTCATATGAAGAAGAGTACAATTTAATTACTAAGACACAGTCCAAAAAGGAAAAAAAAACTGGAAAATGGGGAAAACGGAGCGTCCCATTACCTATGGAATTCAGCGAAACCTTTTTCTCGAACGTGAAAATGACAAGGTGGTTTTAATAAAAATCTATCAGAAGAAGAAGAAGATTTAAATGATAATGAAATTAATTTTAATGCACCTGATTCATATGAAGAAAACGACAATCCAACTAAACCTGCAGATACAACTAATGCTTCTACGTGGATCGTTTTTTGGGCTCTGAATTCTCAAGCAAGGTGTACGTTATCCGATATTGAAACTGGTTTTCTAATAAAATTTCTTCAATACCTTTGTATCTTTCATGATGAAAAATAAATATGCCACCTTCTCTACACTTTAAAAATGGCACGCAAAGCTCTTGGAATCTGTGCTCACATGATTAAGTATGCGACATGTGAAAAATATTGTAAATTATATAGCGTTGCCGATGTGTCAACCAACAAGCCTAATTTATTTCCCAAAATAAGCCATTGTACCTTCCAAGACTTTTCAAATCACCCAATGGCTAATAAAAGACAATCCTGTACTTTACCTATAGCAAAAAAACTTCCAGTAACCGGTGGAGTTATATTTAAACCAACCTTAATTTTTTCGACTATTTCTTTGGTAATTAATTATAGTCGTTATATAATAGGAAAGGGTTTGAAGTAAATTGTAGAAAATGGGTAGATAGGCTTGTTGATCCTGGTATGGTCACTGATTTCTATGATGGTAGAATCTGGAAAACTTTTAGGTACTCTAATTTAATTAACAAAAAAATTATATATGGCAGCATGCATAATTTATGTCAAACCAGTACTGTATTGTATAGAAATAGGAACCTTGATAATAATACCATATGGTATGATTTTTGTATTATCTTTAAGATTTCTATAATAATACTAGTTTAACATAAGTTATGGATGCTGCCTATTCTAATTTTTCAAATGGGGTGTCCACAATTATATATATATTTACTGCCCAGGTTGTTTTTACATGCCTAAATTTTGTAACGCTTATATTTTTTGTATACACAAAAATAACATGGTTTATATTATTATTTATCGTTACAGAATTCTAGTGAAAATTTGCCCTTTTTCTAAAAAGACCAATCGGATTGCCGTTTAGGAATAATGTTGAATCTAGATTGGTTTCAACCTTTTGATAATTCTCAATATAGTGTTGGAGCCATCTATGGTGTCATCTGCAACCTTCCACGAAATGAAAGATTTAAACCATCGAACATTTTAATATTAGCATTGATACTTGGCCCGAATGAATATACATGCTGGCAAAACCCGGACAAATTCCAAATAATAAAAAAACAATTGCTATTTATAAAAGATTAAATCAAATAAATAATCTTAATATTTTGTAAATATATTATTTATAACTATAAGAATATATATGATTTGTTTAAATAAAGATTATTAATAAAGTTTTTGAGATATTAGTTATACTAGAATTTGGGATTTGGGATTTGGGATGACGGACAAATCCCAAACTATAGTAAGTTGGGATTTTGCCAACATGTATACGAATGAACCGAAATTGTATCGACTAAATCATTATTTGGCTCCTGTAATAGACCAATTAATAGGTCTGTTTGATGGTTTTAATCTTTCAAGCACGTATGAAAGCCCTACCGGCAAGTTTATTAGAGGAGCCGTAATTTGTTGTTCTTGCAATATACTGGCTGCAAAAAAGTTGTGCGGGTTTATTTTAGTACGAATTGCCTGTCATAGGTGCTTAAAAAGGGCAAACATTGGTGAAAGAAACCAGCCAAACTTTGGTGGATTTGCCGATATGGATGACTGGTTTCAAGAAAAAGATATCAATGCAATTCGTGAAAGTGCTGTTTCATAGAAGAATTGTAATACCAAAGATGCAAGAAAAAAGCATACATCAGAAACATTAGTATGCTGGTCCAAAATTTATCGTTTAACCTATTTTAATTCAGTTCGGTTCACAATAATTGATCCTATACATTGCCTATTCTTAGGCATTGCTAAATGGATTGTTAATTTATAGATCGATAGAGGTAGTGTTGTAAATCGGTCAATTGAGTAATTATTTTTGTTAACATACTAGTTGCAACTAATCAATTAATTGATTAATCGATTAGTTGTAACTAATTAATTAAATTGATTTTCAATCGAACATCCGATAAATGTAGGCATTTTAATGTCCCAAGACCTAGTTCTAATGGAAAATCAGGTTAAAAACATGCAAGTCCCTTCTGATATCGGAAAACTTCCTAATAAAATAGCGATGGGTGACAGTTTTTCGGGGTTTATAGCAGATCAATGGAAGAATTTCGTTCTGGTGTATGCAACTACCATTACTTGGGATTAGTGATTCTGGTCGATCTAAATTTATTGGCCAGACTAAGCTGATAAATTTTATCAACTTAGCCAGCTTAGCCGATTTCTTTATGTATTCACATGACCTTGCATTTTATAGCGCTTTGCAAAGGATGATGGCAAAAAATCTCTGTGATTCTTAATAAAAAATTCAAATTTAGAATTTATATATTAAACTATGCTTTCAATCATAGTTTCGATCAATGATCATATATATGAAAAATGCATCATTCCCAAAGTTTATATACAGTATTTTGATATTTGCTTTTTTCGACAAACATAATTTCTTTCTCTTTATTTAAATATTCCTTAATACTTGGTTATAATGACTGACGTCAAGAAACAAAGCTAAAATGTCGCAGAGGAACATGTTTTAGTTGTCGAAAATGTTTGTATTGTGGAATTGACTTACAATGTAATTGCAACTTATCTGATGAGGTAATCGGACTGCAGCTGTCAAAAATGCATTTACACGATTATTTAATCCTAATTGGGTGAAAGAGCATATAAATTGTCCAAGCATTTTATAATGTATTATACAAGAAAAACTTTTAATTTTTCTTTGTGCTCTCGGTATATAGTTTCTTATTATGATAATGAATAGCATAATAATGTAGATAATAATACGCCACTTCAAGTACAATACAGTATCAAAGTAAGATCTAAAGCATTATAATATGTTATATTGATACGACTTTACGAATTGATTAGTAATCAATTTATAGAAACTACTTTTAATGCATCTTTATATTGGAAATCAGCTTAGAATTGAAAAATCGTCTGATTTCTCATGATTTTATATGACATTATGATCCGCAGAGATCACACACAATTTTGTGATAATCATTATATCTGATAAAGTGAATGAAGATTAAATCTTTATTTTTTATTAAAACTATAACAGAACTTGATTTGTAATTTGAGAAACTGAAATAAAAATTGTCGAAATCAAGAGGTAGAATAAAAAAGTTTTTAATTTTTTTAATTTTTACTACTTAATTTAATAACAGGTAAATATTTAAAATTTTTTTCTATTCGAATCTAATTTAAATCAGGATAAGAATTAAAACAATTTTGGTTTTCCTTTAGAAAAAGTAAGTCATGAACTGTATTAGAATGAAGACGGCTTCGTTTATCAGTAATTACATTTTCAGCATCGGAAAATAGGCGCTCAGAGGGCACAGAGGTTCCTGGAATAGTTAGTAACTGTCGTGCTTGCTGGGCCATTAAGGGAAGAGTTTGTTTATTATTACGCCAAAAGACTAATGGGTTATGGGTTTTATAAAGAGAGTCAGAAAGATCGTATTTTGTCATAAGAGGCATATCAAAATAAATCTTGAGTTCATGTTCAATCGGACAAATTGGTTTTGAGGGGTTTCCAAATAGCGAGCTTAATAAGGAAAGAGGTAAATTTGTTTCACAAAAAGATGGTGGATGCATATTTTGAGCATTTTTCATTCTACGTTTTAATTTACTTTTTGTTTGTTCGAACTTTTCTAATTCAAAACTTAGATCTTTAAACCTGGGGTCTAAAATTGCTGCAAGATATCCTTCTAATATTGGTTCATCCCAACGGCTTCCAAATGATAACTCAACCTTATTACGCACATTACAAATGATTGGATGTGCATAGAGGTTGTACCCGAAATAAATTTCAAATTCCGGATAACCCACCCGTTTACCAGACTATTACCGGGTCGCAAACCAGATTGTTTTAAAAAATCCGGGTTACCCAGTTGACCCGGTTGACCCGGTTTGTTTGATTGGCTAATGCAAAATTGAGGTAGCTCTTAAGGGTATGTAATTTTTTTAGAGGTTGCACCCGTTAAAAAATTTAAGCTCCGGGTTACTCACCATTTACAACATTATAAACTGGGACATCTTAATAATCCGGGTAAACCGTTTTTTTGATTGATTGATGCAAAATCATAAATTCTCTTATATGCATTTTTTTAAAAAACTACATATAATGATAATGGTAACTGATAAATTTATTAATTTTTATGTCAGTTGCCCCGAGAATCATGATAATAGCTGTAACATAATCAGTTTATTCTCAAACGGCTAGAGGCCGTCGGAAAATAAACTGGGTTTAAATAATAAAATTTAAAATGACCTCACTCCCAACGGACATATGTACTGTACATACGTTTGTACGTCACATTATCATGCTTATGGATAATTAATTCGGGTCACCCGGTTAACGATAGCTATGACCCGGTTGACAGGTGTTAACCGGGTTACCCGGGTAACACTTATACGGGTACAAGCTCTAGATGTGTAAGTGTTGCTTATTTTTGAAATAGATGTTCTTGTAAAATTCTAATTAATGGAAGCATCATCGAAAAAGTAGGATAGTGATCACCACCAACAACAGTTGTTACATGTGCAAAGGGGCCTAGCAATTCAAATAATTCCTGTATTCCTAATAAATCATCTTCATTAAGAAGCAATTTTTCAAGTACTTTTGCATTATTTCTAACATCTCTTTCTTTATCTTTTGTGAGGTCTACTTGTAATTTTTTTATAACTTAATAAAGATTAAGTAGCCGATTTAACAATAGGTATGTGGAGTTTCATCTAGTTGCTATGTCATTTGATATTGGATCTAAAACAGATATATTTTTATTTTCAATTAAAGGGTTTTTTTCTTTAGCAATTTCAATTTGTTTTAATCGTAACCTTTCTCTATATTTATCTTTTCCAACGATAAATGCATTTAGAGCCTTTGCACGATTTATTAAATCAGTAATTTGTTTTAAACTATCAGTAACACCAAGTTGAATAGTATGAGCAGTACACCGAATATGTAAGATTCCAATATCTTTTAATGCTTTAACCATCAAGCTTGCATTATCAGTTACGCCTGCTATACATTTATTACTTAAATCCCATTTTGCTAACTCTTTTCTCAAACAATCTTCTATATGTTCTGATGTATGTAGATATGGAAAACTTTCAATTGTGAGCAAGGCTTTATACATTTCAAATTCGGGAGAGAGCCAATGTATTGTAATTCCAATATACGGTTTGTGGTCTTTAGTCCATAAGTCAGTAGTAAATGCAAAAGATTCTAATAAACTATTAATTAAGTTTTTTAATGCATTTTCAGAATATTTTATTGCTTCAAATAGTTTTTTTTTAATTGTATCTTTACCTGGAAATTGAAATTGTGGTTCAGCTTCATACAAAAGATCCTGAAATCGATTATTTCGTAGAGCATTAAACGGTTGCATGCCATCAATAATCCATGCTAATAGTCAGGAAGTAATTCTATCTTGTTTTTCTTTGCTAATAGTAGCTTACGATTAAACAATTCTTGCAAAGTAGGTTGTGTAGATTGTGATGAATCGAATTGAGGTGATTGCAATTTAGATGTTTACTGTTGGCCACTTAATGATAATAAAGGACCATTTTTGTCTAATCTGTGCTCAACATGAAGATGAGTAGCTAAATTTGTTGTACTAGTTTTAAGCTCAAAAACATGTGAACATTTTCGAAGCTTATCATACTACCTACCCATTCACGACATTTAATTTTTTTGTCAATTTTATCTTTTGTCATATGTCTCCATACCCAACTTTTAATTGGTCTAGACTAGAGTTGCAGGTGAAACTAATTAATTTCACCAGTTGAAACTGGTGAAACTGGTGAAGCTTAAAAAGTAATTTGGTGAAACTGGTGAAACTAGGTGAAACTAGGTAATATGGTGAAACTGGTGATACTGGTGAAACTGGTGATACTGGTGATACTGGTGAAACTGGTGAAACTGGTAATACTAGTGATACTGGTAAAATTGGTGAAACTGGTAAAATTGGTGATGGTGATACTGGTGATATCTGGTAATACTGGTAATGTTCAAAAAATTAACTTTGGTTTAAATAATTTTTTAATTAAAATGTATTATTTTGAAATTTATTAGTAATAAGGGAAGTGCAGTAAATTAAATGATTAGGGTTTACATAGGTCCTGACTCCCCCTCCCCCTATTGATAGGACTATTGACCAATCAAATTTTATAATATTTAAAAAAATCTCAAAAACGTCTTTGGCCTGAAAATAAGCTACCCCACAATTAACAAAAGTTGCTACATAGTAAAGTCTAAAATTTACTAAGCAAATCGATTAAAATCGATTAAGTAACCTTATTCAGCAGGTCAAAATACACTTATCACAAAATTTTCATAAGTATTGGAGAATTTTTATTAATTGACTTTTGATTTTTACGTTTGGCAGAAAAATTAAAGTTTTTTAAAAAAATATATTCGCCTCACGATCGACAAACGTTGCTAGATAGTAAAGTCTAAATTTTACTAAGCAAATCGATTAAAATCGAATAATTAAGCTTATTCAGCAGGTCAAAATACACTTACCACAAAATTTTCATAAGTATTGGAGAACTTTTTATTAATTGACTTTTGATTTTTACGTTCGACGAAAAAATAAAAATTTTTTAAAAAAATATATTTGACGAACACTTCAATATTATTGGCTATTTAGACTATATATATAGTTTACTAATTCCAGTTTCATCAATTTCACCAGTATTACCAGTTTTATCGGTATCACCATTTTTATTAGTTTCACCAGTATCACCAGTTTCACCAGTATTACCAGTTTCACCAGTATCACCAGTTTCACCAGTATTACCAGTTTCACCAGTATTACCAGTTTCACCAATATCACCAGTATCACCAGTATCACTAGTTTCACCAGTAACACCAGTTTCACCAGTTTCACCAGTAACACCAGTTTCACCAGTTTCACCAATGCTTATTGGTGATTGGTGATTGGTGAAAATCGGTGCACCATTATAGTTTAGTTTCACTAGCAGCTTTAGTCTAGACTTTTTATTAGCATTTATATTTCGTGAATTGCTAATTTTTCTTTTAATTTTTTGATGCGAATTGTCATTTAAAGAAGGTATTTTGTTATCGATATCTAAAAGCGAATTATTATTTAAGGACTCATCATTATCTAAAGGTTCATAATCATAAAAGAACTTATTGTCATCAAAGGGCTCGTCATCATCTAAGGGCTCATAATCATCAAAAGGCTCATCAATATTCAAAGGTTCATTATTATCCAAGATCTCATCATTATCTAGGGGCTCACTATTATATATTGATAGTAAACTTGGTTCTTTATCTAATACTAAAAAGGATTCTTTAGTTAAAGAAAATTCATCTGTATGCAGAAACATTTTTGAAACGATATTGATATTCATGCGAATATTTTTTTTTATATGCTCAATTTCATAATTCTAATTATCTTTACAATTTGCATAATTTTACAAGAACAATTGCTCAAAATTAGATCTGATAAGGGCAGCCACACAATAGCAATACATATTGCAAGTACGTACACATGTAATTGGTTTTTTTTTCTTTCTTTATTATTTTTTTTTTGGCATTGTATTAAAGTTTAATATTCAGCATTATATTTGATAAATCAATTTCATTTTTATAGTTGGTGTCATTTGCGTGATTTTATTAATAAATACAACTTAAAAAAAAAGATTAAATTCAGTATAGTACGAGTAAAATCAGTTTAAACGGTATTTATTTTAATTACTTTATAGTTTCTTTGTTCTATTCGACAATAACTAACCATGCCTTTTTTTTTAAAACGCATCGCATTGTATTATTCTACATAATAGGTTAATTTTTTAAAGATTCTTATTATGCTAATCCATTTTTAGCATATTTTAAATTTTAGCAGTAAAGGTGCATCTAAACAATAATAACAAATGAGACGTTCACAATTTTTAGTCACTTTATTCAATATCTACTAAAATTGCGAATTTTTATGACCATTATTACAATCAAAGTGAAAGTGTTTTTTTATTTGAGAACTTTTGCAATGTCATAATGCATATAACGTGTTCTTTTAAATTCTTTGCTTTACTTTTTAAAATCACTTACATAAAAGCGCAAAGCCCAATAGGGTTAGACCATTATTTTTAACTGTTACGTACAGTATATATTAACAATGGTAATATAAAAAAGATTATTTTAAAAATTTTAATATAAAATCGATTAGCCGATTTTAGAAAAAATCGACCGGCTAAGTCAAAAAATTAGCTTTAGCCGATTTTTTGACTATCGACCAGAATCACTATATTGGCTTTAGACAGTCTCCATTAGGAATAGGTAATTATATGATACTATATAATAAAAATGGTATAATAACCGTATAATTGGTATAGTATAATTGAAAAAATACTATATAATGGTATAGTATAATTGAAAAAATATCGTATAATTGGTATAATATTTTTATATAACAAGATTAGCCAATAAAAATCAAAAGAAAATTTTCATAGAAATAAACTATCATGTGCCAAATTTTTATGTGCTTTCTAGGTATTATATATAAGGTTATTATATAGTAATTATATGGTATAATATATAGTTATTAGATATAAAGTATCCAATAAGAAGAGTTATTTTAAATAACTTCATTATCTGGCTATAAAATTTAATGTGATAGCTTATGGGGCCCAGAAATGAAATATTAAATTTTTTTGTCAGATAAACAAGTTATTGGTGCTTGGCATTTAATAACGGTATTATCCGACAGCTTACAATGACCAGATTGACAAATAACTTGGTTATTTGGCAGTGTTCATGTGATTTTTGCCAAATAACTTGTTATTTGACAGAAATTACGTGAATGTTGTCAAATAACTTGGTTATTTAGCAGTGTTCATGTGATTTTTGCCAAATAACTTGTTATTTGGCAGAAATCACGTGAACGTTGCCAAATAACCAAAGTTATTTGGCAATCTGATCATAGTAAGATAACAGATAATAACCTGGTATTTATACCAAAATTTATTATACAATATAATTACCAACCATATTTGGAGGATAGTAAAAGCCATGTACCCATGTGATTTTTTGAAATTTTAGTTAAAATTTGTATCAAAAGACTGTTTAGCATTAGGGTCAGGGTTAGGATTAGAACCAATATAAGTAAAATTACCTTCCCGACATTTTTTATTAATGGCCCAAGATAGGTTTAGAATGCTGATTAGTGTTCCAAATCGTTAGCTGAAAAACCAACTAGTTGGCAACTTTTCAACTAATCGATTTAAAAAAAATTTAAACAACTAATCGATTTATTATCAACTAGTTCGATTACAATCAATTGTTAGTTATCAATTAGTTATCAACTTACTATAATTTATATTAATCAACTAAACAACTATTATTATTAATCGTAATGATATAACAGAAACAACTATTGTAATTAATTACTTTTCTTGTATTGAGATGTATCTGGTGAGCATTTTTTTTATTTCAACTTTGCTAGTTTTCAATGTGTCTGGACATTCCCCAAAACATAAAGGCACTATTCTTCGTATATAATATGAATCGCTCCGGGTACCAATCGTAGAGTCAGTACTTTACTTACAGTTGTCATTTTTCAATTTTCACTGATTGAAAAATGATTCGGGCGATTCTTGATGTAAAGTTTAATAATTATAATAATAAACCTAGTTCATATATATTTATTAATGATATTAATAATTTTAAGTGGTTCTTTTAGTATCACATGTTACAATTTTTTTTAATTATACTTGAATAGTTTTATATATTATATTTGAGTTGACCTTTTTTTTTTTAAATCACTACTGAATATTAGACCTATAATTAAGTTTACAGTATATAATCTATTATAGTAGAGCTTGGATCCATTATCTGTTTTCATATTAAATTTAACGAATATCTGTCAGATTTTATTATTAAATTTAGTACTGTATACAAATCCAAGTTTTATATTGTGGTTATAATATTCTGCGAAATATAGGTGAACAATCTACGTCTTTTCAAATTTATATTGCATAATAAGTGAGATGTAAAATAGTAAGGGCAGTGTCATTAATCACCTGATTATTTTTTATCAGAGGCCTACCCCCCTCCCTCTTCCTTAATATATAAATAGTCAGGTTCTTAAATATAATTTCAACTTTTTTTACCCCCCTCCCCCCCTAAAAAATCACCTGATTTTTGTTACTCCCCTAAGATGACAGTCATGTGAGTGTACGTGAAAATCAAAATAGTCGAATCAAAGCAACTATTCTAACAACTCTTTATGATTAGCGTAAATAATCATTCTAACAGCTCATTATAGTTAGCGCGAAAAGCATAGGTATGATTGGCCATGTGATTAGAAGAATGCCGGCACGCCAAATGTGCTAGAAATAAATTCAATTAAAGGACTTTAAGTCCGCAGAATACATTGTGAGTAATTTGAACTGAGTAATTTGAGCTGAGTAATTTGAACTGAAACGATGATATGCTCCCGGGAAAATTAGCAAGTGAGATTGCGCCCAGGTATCATCGTAACAGTAGAATGAGTGAGAAGCAGCATCAGCCGGTGGTTTCCCGCCTGCTCGAACTGCTCGAAGCAGGCTGGCTGTTAAATAGGAAAATGGCAGAATCAGGAGAGTGTTCCCCTGCGTGTGGTGGGAAGGGTTGGGTCGAGAAAATGACGGTTATAATGCTTGATTGTGTTGCAAGAGGAAAAAGAAGAGTGTTGGAAAACGACTTATTCGTCGTTTCTTTTATATTGATTGAGAACAGTGGCTTTTTGCTACGTGTTGTGTTCGCATGAATCGATATGGTCTGATTTCTCTTTCTGATACGCAGCTGTGTTCGCATGAAAAATCGATGTCTGTTACGTAGTTGAGTCCGTATGAAATCCCGGTCCCCCACTTGCATTAACGGGGCAGGGTTGTAGCACATGGCATGTAACCCTGACCACTCTCCCCTGTCTTTTCGATCAGTTGACTTTTTGTCAACATGTATTAAATAATTATTCTAACAACTTTATTAATAATCATTCTAATAGTTTTTTATGATTAGTGTTAAAAAATAATCATTCTGGCAGCTCTTTATAGTTAGCGATAGATAACCATTCAAAAAACTCCTTATGGTTATGTTAAATAATCATCCCACCGGCATTCTAACAAGCTCTTTCGGATAAGCATTTAGTGTTTGGATTTGGATAAATGAGATATGGCTCATGATTCGTAAGACATTTGATCAACTTTCATCAACAAAAGGTGATGTTAATCGATAGATGTCGCTATAAATATATATTTTCAAAATTCTTCGTATCGAGATTTTATATACTGTATAATATCTTATAATTTATAATATAAGAATTGAAAAGTACATGTATAATAGGGATTAGTTAATGGCAGAGATTGCCGTTTTTATAACTTTATAAATTATTAAATTAAGTCTCTGTCTGTATGCATACGTGCACTTAAATGTATGTACTTAAAACTAACAAATTAACGATTAAATTTTTTATTCATATTATACTGCAAATTTTGATGATAATATAAGTTACAGTATTTAAATTCAAAACCTGATACATAAGGCTCCAGTCCTATGAAAAGCCGCCTGTTTATAACTAGTTATTTAATTGTCCATGTCTGGTTCAATTTGTAATGATACGTTAAATATGAAAGCGATACTACATCTGCTTAACAGATTATCACGAAGTTTTAATGCTTTTGTGAAAATGCATTATTTGGTTTAATTTCTAATGCTTTGCTAAATCTGTAAGTTATTATTACTATAATTTTAAAGATGAAATATTTTTTTTAATATCAACTATACAACTTACAACTAAACAATTTAAACAATTTAAACCAACTAAACAACTAATCGATTATTTAGTCACGTGATATCCGTAATCGATTAGTTGCAACTATAGTTGGCAACTAATCGATTGGAAAAATTTTATCAACTCAGAACACTAATGCTGATCCGTGTAAACAAAATTTCGCGACTCCGTTTGTTGATTTACACGAAAATGTCACGTGGGTACACGACCCCCATATTTGGAAAACACCGGATGTAGATCTCCTAATCCACAAATCAGATTTCAAAGATCAGGTGTAACGTAACACGATCAGAAAATTTCAAACCAAATTTTGCATAACAGATAAGAAACGTCTTTAACACACTAAAGCACAAACAAAAAGTTTTCGTTGGGCAGTTTTTATAATAAAAATTCTCTGACCCTAACCCTAACCCTAAACTTTAAAGAATTTTGCTGCGCCACGAACCTGGCACAGAATTCTTGCGTGCTTAAAATTTTCAATATTAAATTATATTTAAAATCATGAATTGAAGCATTCTTCGATCTTGAGAAAATTATTATGACTCGTCATACTCGTTCCGACGATCTAACTCCTGAACAAAATCTAATCAAATTTTTGAAAGAAAATTTAAAATTTTTACAACGTGAAAAGAAACGGTTTGAAAAATTTTGCAAAGAAAATGGAATAAATGGAAATAATTTGGAACAAAAACTTAATGAACTCGAAAAATTATCAAAGAAAGAAGCAAGATCATCAAGATCGAATTGAAAAGTATAAATTCATTTGACGACTGCCAATCAAATTTTATAGAAAAAGAAAAATACAAGTCCGAGCCCTAGAAACAACAGTGTTAATTAACAAGGAATCAAGAGAAGTCAGACCAGAGTTTCAAATACTCACAAGTGATAAAGGTCTTACGATACAGGAAAAAGGAAAAAGAATCTCAACAAGACGCTCGAAAAAGGAGTGGATCCTAGGTGTCGACAAGAAGAAAAATAAGCCGCGAAGTTCAGAGACTGGAGCAAGAAAATAGAGATGAAAACTCGCAACTTCGTAGAGAATTGGAACTTCTATCACAATTGCACCAAAGACAACAGAGTCCCTGAATACTCAAATAAGAAATCTAGAAGATAGGGAGCAAATATTCGTAGGAGTTCTAGGAGACCAAGGTATAGTTTTTTTAGCGTCTTAAATTGATTTTACTTTCCAACATTCATGCGTAACATACCATTAAATATAGGATTCAGAACCACTCCAAGATTACGAAGAAGTGAAGCGTTATCATTGAAGACGACGAAGATTAACTATGAATTAACAAATGCTTGCATAAATCATTAGTAAATAAATCGAGTTAATTAAATTCTTTATCGTGTCTCTCTCAGAATAGTTCAATCATCAATTGAAAGACAAATATTTTGTATTAATGAACGGCCCTCCGGGCTCCAAAGTTCATTAATACAGCCGACCTATTATGATATTTTTTAATAATAGTATTGTTGGTAGTTCCATTCAACAAAAGAAAAGATAACCCTCGGAATGTAAAACGGGTTAATTATAATCATAACAATAATGGCAATAGCAGTAATAGTGGCGATAATAATCTTGATGATGATGAAAACAATAATAACATTAATAACGATGGTAGTTATATACCCCGTGAACGTAACCCTCGGAATAAAGAGCAAATCAATTATAATATAAATTCTTTATCAAAAAAATCTGTAAGTGTTTATAGTATTAACAATAATAGTTATCATAGTTATATTAATAAATTTCTTTTATCATAGACCTTACCATTACCATCATCATCGCCAGGTATTCGGAAAAGCAGAAAAGAAGAGTCTGTTCAAGAAGTTGCCCTATACATTGTAATAATAGTAAATAATTTTTTTTGTAATGTGTCAGAGACATTAGCTCCACTATTTTGATACATGTATCTGGCACCTAAATGCCTATAATATTTTATTGCAAATATACGTATATTTTGCCTGGAATTTGATTTTGTGTTTTTATTTTTTATCGTATTAATAAAGCTACTCTGCATGTGTATATTGCATTGATGTTGCGCTGGTTATGCCAGAAACTTTTATGCATGATATTTAATCTGGTAATTATAGTGGTTATACGGGGTATAGAGATTTTGTACAGTACGGTACTGTACAGTATAAAATATATGGTTTATTTAAAGATTCGTACAATACAATACATTGTATGGGCATCGCCAATGGAAAATCCGATATATCGGAGTTTCAAGTTTATAATTTACCGGTGTTACGATCGGTTGGGAGAGCTTGATGAAATTGGGCCGGTTTAGTTCGATCGTGATGGTAAACTACCACACGGTCTTCTTTATTAATATGAATCAATACATTGGATTATTACAGAAATACTAAATACTATTTACAACTACAACCGTTAACTACTTGTTCCCTCTACATAAGCTAAAACTAAATCCTTATATATTTTTTAATTCATATGGGAGCTTTAATCACTCATTTGGAGATTCAATCACTCGTTTGGACCTACGTTTGGAGCTTTGATCACCCGTTTGGATATTCAATCACCCAACTATGCCACAAACTATGCCAAATTAAGAAATACATAACGATAAAAATAATGAATACTAAAAAAAAAAAAAATTGGGCATAACACCGGACAATAGATTAAGTACGGTAAACAATAAATTAAAATCTTGATGACGAATACAAAAAATTAGTATAGCCGAATGATATAATAACCAATTATTTATTATTATTATATTTTGGTAAATATATATCACCGCCCTAACTACTCCATTAAAACAACCTAAATTTAATTGGTTATATATATTAATTTATTATTATAGCTACACAATAGAGCTTAAACAGATATATTATATAATTTTGTCAAATCTAATAACATTTTCAAAATAAAATTGTTTATTAGTGTAAAAGCAATTAAATAACGATTAAAATAGTAAAATACAATGTTTTTTTTTCTTAAAATCATTAAAATTAGGGAGCTGCTATGTACGGAGCGATTAATCGTATCGCCTAACAAATGAGCGAAAATGAACACATTTGTACCATTACCTTTCCTCGGAGTATCCTCCATCTTGCTCCGGGCAATTAATTTTATTATATATAATAATAACTAACAACCACAAGAATGACATTAATCAATAAGTCTAGTCTAGATGTAGCTGAAAAAATTAGTAAAATTTCTAAAATATAGCTAGCAAATATTTTCTAATTAATATAATTAATTATAGCTCAGGATTAACATTAACCTGGTGCAGCACCAGCAGGTTGAGCATGGTTCCATCGTAATTGTCGAATATAAACTAGCCATCCTACCATAATACACATCAATAATATCGTTAAACTTTCAAACCAAGCTTCTCTTTCATCAGCATCGTCAAAAATATCCGGATAAAGAGAACTTAAATAATCGTCTGATTTCTTTTGCTCATCGTCTTTTGCCATATTCTGAACATGTTCTATAGACCCACCAGCGTCATCATCTTCGATGAAAGATGGTTCTTTCCACCATAGTCCTTTAGATGATTCTTCTTCACTTTTGGCTGTACCAGTTCCAGTAATATAGTTCCAAAAACTTCTTGAGTACAACCTAATTAATGATAACGTGACGGGAAGATATGCATCAGGATTAGTCGATAAAGACTGATCATACCATCTTTTCGCAAGATGAAAGTCCTATAAAAAAAAATTTTTTTTATTACAACACTTGCTTTATGGAACTAACACAAAGAATGACATAAATAATTGGGTAACAAACTTGAGGAACTCCTATGCCATATTCATGCATCCACCCAAGATTCCACATTGCCATAGCACTAAAATCTGCCTCCGCGGCGACCTGATAACAAGCTGCTGCTTTTTCATAATCTACATCGGTACCGAATCCTTTAAAATAATAGTCACCCATCTTTACTCGTGCATCAACATTGCCTTGATTTGCAGATCGAGTCCAATAAAGAAGTGCCAGTCTATCACGAGATGGATCCGGTTTCGGAACCAAATGTGGTAAATGCCACCATGATTTATCTTATTTTAAAAAAAAATTATAATTGATCTTTAAGAGCTATAAAAAAAAAAAACAAAAAATAATAATAATAATAATAATAATAATAATAATAATAATATACCTTTGTCTAATAACCAAGCGACATTTGCTTGTCCGACTTCATATCCTCTCTCAGCCGCTATTAAATAATTAATTAACGCATCATCACGATCACCGGCGGAGTATGCTGCATTTGCTGCAGGAAATGGTGAATGAAGCCAGTCGCCTCGTTCTGCAACATTTTTGTAGAACTAACGAATTTGCCAATGTAAATATTACGTTGTTCGAAATAAACTATAAACAATAAACAAAAATACACACTGCAGCGGCCAAAGGACATGATTTTTGTTCGCTCGCAAGCCCTTTTGAATATATTTCAGCTAAGTAATAATACGCTAAGAGATGGTGTGCTAGATTTGCAGCTAACTTAAAACAATCGAAAGCTCTTTTAATATCTTTTTTTTCTATATACAAAAATAAAATAAGTTACTAAAATATTAATTTATAAAAGTAATTATAATAAAAGTAATTCCAGCATACGTAAATACATTAGACCCAAATTGACTTGTGCGTCAGGATGTTCACGTGTGGCTGCCAATTTAAAAAATTCCATAGCTCGCTCATGGTTCTATAAAAAGAATAATGAATTAATGAAATTTATTTAAAAACGTAAAAAATGCAATGCGTTCAATTACCGGCGAAACTATAACTTTGTCATTATGTTCCAAACCATCCAAATGCATCAGACCAAGACCATTTTGAGACGAAGGATTATCCTATAATTAAAGAAACCCAATTTTTTAAGATAAATACGTAATCAAACGAAGAAAGTTATTGATATCGGATAAAAATGAGAACACAACGGGCCTTTGTCGCTCCCCTTATAAACCACTCAAGAGCCGTTTTATTATTTTGATCAACACCTTCTCCACGCCAATACATTTGCCCTAAAATTTGAATCGTTACGAATAATTGAATTAGATGAAATAAATACTGTCTAGAGTCATTAATAAAGTAACAAACCTAAAATCCCTGCAGCTTGTCCCGCAGCCTGAGCAAGTTTTGTTTGAGTCTGAGATAAAGGATCAGTCGTAGAAGTATCAGGGGGCCAATACTGGTCCGTGACTTGTCTGAGGTATTGTAAGGCAAGTTTAAAGTTTTGAGGTATATTTTCTAAATAATAAGAGATAATGTTAATATTCAATTGTTTATTGATATAAATAACGCATATTTCGAAATTTCATACTTGTCCCCTGATAATAAAGTTGACCTAAACCTAGCTATAATAAAATAATAAACGGAACAACGTTTTATGAGAATATGCCCAAATTCATCTTATTTGATATTTGATTAACATACCTGAGATGCAATATCCCCTTGTTTAGCCGAATAATGATAATATTCTAAAATATCATCCCATGCAGCTTGATCTCCTGGTTTCGTTGCCGAACCGGAACCTGGCCCACTGGACCCATATCCGTATACACCACCATCCTCATCATATAATTTTATTTTAGCAAGGGGAAGCTGCCGGCCGCCAGGCGGACCAGATTTATAATATTCAATAGCTAAATCAATTATGTATTAGAACATTAATATAATACTTAGTTTAAAGGAACAATTTAAAGCTCACCTTTATCCGCTACACGTTTATAGTAAAACACAGCATCCTCACAATTTCGCGGGACACCGATACCAGTAAAATATCGATATGCAAGCGTCATTTCAGCTGCAGTCTCATGACCAAGAGCTGCGAAAGTATGGTATAATAATGCCTTAGAGGATTTAATTGTAGATGTGAACTATTAAACACTGAATGGTAGCAAATAATAAGAACCAACACCACACAGACCGCCCTACCTTTCCTTGATCGCGCTGTACCACGTCACCTATACCAGTCGCGTACATGAAACCGACCATTTGTTGTGCGGTCGCATTTCCTGATCGACTTGCTAACTCTCGATAATAATGAAAAGCCGCAGTCAAATTACGTGGATGAGTATATGTTGCAAACTAAGATACACGTATGTATGTACATAAAATTTTAGAAAATCTATAAATATTAGTATTACTATACACATAAAAATAGATAGCTTACAAAATTCATTTCTCCAAGAGTAAACAATGCACCATCGTGTTCAAATTCGAAAGCCGCTTTTTCTAGTAATTCTACAGCTTGATTTAGTCTTGGGTTTTTAATTTCTGTGTTATGTTTTTTTCCTATGTCCAAATGTTCTGCAAATGGCGAGCGTAATCCGAATATGGAGAACAAAATTTGTGCAAAAACTTTATATATAATAAGAATAATGTTGGGATCTGTATCATCGAAATCGTTATTTGTTGAAGTTCGTTTTCTTGACAAAGACTTCAAGTCATTTAGATGGAACAAAGCTTGGTCATACAATTCTTCGCCTACATATTTAGAATTAGTAAAGAAAGTCTTTCAAAAGAATAATTTTGCAACTTTGTGGACCTTTACCTTCTAATTTTAATAAGCCATCTCTGTTTGTTGTATCTGATACTGGTTGAGTAGGTGCCGTTGTGCTTTGTAATAATTCTTCTCCAGAAACAGACGTGACTCGAGAGAACGCAATAAGGAAGAATCCATAGATAACGCAAGCTATAACATTTGAATCAAGGTTCCTTAGCAATAATTCTCGCTAATTCTCACTTGATACATATATGACAGAATTAAGCTTACATAGGAATATTAGTAAAAATCTTTGTTTGCATAACATTTTTTCAGGTAAAATATCGAAAGCGTTCCTCAAAACGCATCGCCTCTCTGAAAAATGGGTTTATTTCATACGTGAAATATTTTGCTTTTTTTATATTTCAATTTATAAAATTTAGGTTAATTCCATATTTAGCTGCCACGTTACGTATATGTTTATCAGACATATTTTAACAAATAGCAAATTGCCAGATTATATCGACACTGATTTTAAATATATATCACTATGTTTGATGACGGAAAAAAAGTTGATCGACAAAATTTGTTGATTTTAGATACGCATTAATTTTTTATTGATGGACCACTACAGAAATATGTGTGTAAAACGTTTGATCTAATTTATTTGAAAATTTATTAATTCCAAGAAAGTCATCACAAAAAATAATTAAGATCGAGGTTTTTCCTTTTTTTCTTTATATCTATAAATTATAATCGTAACTAATTAATTTCTAGTTAATTATCGTGCAGACAATAATAAAGCCTAAACAAGTAATACTTACAAAGCAAGGAGAGACACGCCGGAGACTTTGACTACTTTGAAACGGACACCAGGAATATCACCGATCTAATCAAAAAGAATGAATAAATAGCTTTGTTAAGTCACACAAACAATTAATAATACTCACAGCACGCCCTTTACGTCCAAATCCAGCAAGTAAAACTTCATCGTTTTCCTCTACATAATTTAAGCAACCATCATTCGGAACGAAAGCAGTGACTTTTTTCCCATTTTTAATTAGCTGAACACGAACACATTTACGAATAGCAGAGTTCGGTTGCTTAGCTTCCACACCACTAAATTGTATAAAATAATTAATTTACGCCACTATCAAATCTTATTTTAAATAATATTGTTGTCGATATAATAAATGTTATACATTTTTTCAAGTACAATGCCCTTAGCGTGAGAGGAACCACCAAATGGTGATGATTTGTAAGCTGTACCTAATGCCCTCTTCTTATATAGTTTATCAGCCCATCGTTCCTCTCGGCGATGTGTACGTAACTTGCGTGCACTTTGTAAACCTCTAGGCTTTCCTTTACCTAAGAAATCGCGGGCGAATTAGCAAGTTTATGTTGAAATCTATTACTGCATTAATATTTTTTCAAAAAAAAAAAAGCTAATCTAGAATTCTATACTATTGAATTAAGAACTTGAAAATTTCAACTGACACGAATGTATATTTTTGCTCTCTCATTAAGAACATAAACTTGACAAAACTTGACAAAAAATTGACAAACTTACCCATTATTACCTTAACGGTCAGAAGAGGATGGAATAGAAGGAAGATCAAAATTTTTTTTTCGTATTCTACTTATAAATCCGCGGATTTATCACTTTTTTATCACATGACATCACATCTTTATTTTTCATAGGAGACATTCGTATGATTGGCTGATGTAAATCACCGGGTCTAATACAAGAGCGTAAATATTCACTATGCAAATAATCGGGAAAAGATCGGGAGCCTGAAGGTAACTGGAACCGTTTTTTTAAAAACTATTTTATTTCTAACTGTTAAATTTGAATAGGCACAGGCTCTCTAGTATATAAGATCACGGCTTAATATTGTTCTTGTTATATGATATCTTGTAGGTTCTTTAATGAGTTTGGGTTTATTAGTAATAAAATATTACGGTACCTTTACCAACTTTACGCGTATCTATCTATTCTCTAAATATAAGTAATAAATTCTCTTGCGAAGTTTTTTTGTTTCTAGTATTATAGTACTGTATATAATATTAAACTTTTGTATTTTTATTGGTTAATTACCACGGGAAATCGTACGAACTCGTGTGTGACTGGTTAACTACTAATAGCAATTGGTGTTATAAGTCGGTTGAAATCGAAATCGGCTTGGTCGACTCTTAATAAAAATAAATTTGACCGTATTAGAATCTAAAACGAACTTGGTGGATTTAGAATCTACTTAAACACAATTACCCACTTACCGGTAGGTACTAACTTGGTTGATAGTTTAACTTCGAAACCACATAAAGTATCAATTTTAAAGTTTTGGTTAATACGGTTAATACTTAAATCATTTTCGATCTGATAAAATTAAAACCTTACCCGTTGTACCGGTATTAAAACAGCAATTCTCGCCGACTCGCACTAAAACAGTGTAGGTCGACGATCACGATAGATAAAGATCACATGATGATTTTAAAAATACGTAGGTATGTACGTGGTTTGCGCGATATTTTATCTTAGTTATACCGCTTTCTTTGCAAATAATGCAATATAGTCCTGTTAGTTCGGATCTATTAAGATCTTTACAAAAGCCTGGTATGTTCTTTCCAATCTTTTGCATGGAACAATTCCACATAATATTGGAGTAAAAGATAGAATTGGGGTTGCTGAAATTGTATTAAAGCCCTTTGATCTAATTTTATACTGTTTAGATGCTATTTTTGAGTCAGAAGCTGTAGATATAGTACAAATATTAGTCAGTGAATCTGTGGAAAATATTGGACAAATCTTTGGTTCTCTATGCCATAGTTATACTGGCGAGCCTTCGAAGATTGAACTGTTAAGTGACCTTTATGATGAATTTGTGAGCTCGGATACACAACCTAATGCTGGCTTAGTGTGTAAAGATGCGTTGATGAATATACTTTTAGAAAAATATGATAGTTTAAAAATCGATCACGTAATCAAAGACAATGTAAGTTACCATGACTTATAAATAATAGCTTCTCGCAAAGGCAATAATAAATAAATTGTAGGACCATTTATTGCAATTATTACTGTAGATTCGAGCTTTAAACCCTGTAATACCACTAATTCAAGCTCCATATTGGCGAAAAGCCATATACGCCTTGTCAGAAAAGTATCCAGAAAGCCAATTTTTAAATCTTTTAATTCGGGTAATTTTTTTCTCTATATAATTGTTACATTTTGATTTTATGAAATATTTATTAAAATATCACAACTGTTATAATCTTGCAGAAAATTGCTGATGCAAACTACATTAACGAAATAAAACACCTTAAATCAGCGTCAACAAATATTGATGTGTTTTCTAAAGTTTTGTTAGATCAATTTGATAACCTAATAACAGCTGATGAAGCTGGAGTATCACAAAGCATGCCGGATTTAATCGTCAGTACCTATTCTCATCGATTCAATTTATGAACGCTTTTTGTAAATTTGGACTAATTCAAAATTTATATATATATGTATATATTAGAAAACTGCCGTTCAGCATCCACATTCATACCTTTTTGTTCAATCATTGATTAAACACTTATCTCAAGAACGAAATGGATATCCATTAAGGAAACTAGCAAAAGAATTAGAAAAAGGTGTTTCTAATAACAAGTATATAGGATTTGATCTTATTATTGCATTTTCGTTCGTCAACATCAAATATATACAAACATATATACATATATATATTCAATTTTCAGTATGGAACTTGTCGATAACTTAAGAAATTTGATAGCGGCGCCACCGCAACCAATCGCACAATCTATTTTACGTATTCCACCGACACCTGGAGATATAGTAAATGTATGCGTTCTATATCAATGAATATTTGCCGAAATCGTATTTGTTGCTTTTACTTATTAATATTATTTTTCAGTTACACAAACAATATTCACAGGAGCCGTTACCTTCACCAATATATTTAAGAGATCCACAGTTACTTTGTAAGAACGAAAGATCATGTTGAATGTTCATCTTGTAAATGTTTCATCACTTTTTTTGCAGTTTAACATTTTATTTCATTATTCTATTTAGACTGGCTCTTAAATAATGCATTTGTACCGTCAGAGAAAACCTTAAATTTGAAGCAGGATCTTAAGGAAAAGTATCTATATCTTGCAGCTTATGCTGCTTCTGCAGAAGAAAGAGATGACGGAGCAGTGAGTATTGTTTTCATTTGATACATAATTTCTTAATAAAATCGTTTTATTGATATGGTCATTAGATAAACATAAGATAGTTGCAAAAAAAAAAAAATAAAAATATTAGCTCAGGTGTGTTGTAATTTACATGCAATCTCCTATCGATTTATGATCTCTTGTGTCCAATAGATAGATGACTCTAGAGTTAACACGACATTTGAAACACTCAAGAAGCTCCAAGCTACTTTGTCGAGAAAAGGAGTTATAGGTCTTGAATTTAATGCTATTGTAAAAGACCTTTTGATATATATTGAGTAAGGAACTTTATTAAAGATTTGTGCTCGCTTTTGATTTAAAAATATTAATTCTAACAATGACATAATAATGAATCTGACGTTTTTTTTTTAGTACGCCAATAGCATCAATGGCAACGATTTTCTGGATAAAATATATTTTACGAGAAACGGCATATTACGAGAAGCATTTCAAAACGAATGAAGTTCCGTTACCTCATTACATATTGGAAGAGGTATAATTTTAGATTATTTATAATTTTGTACATAAAACTACTTATATACGATTACTATTTTGAACAATATTTTAATAATTATTGAATAGATCGCCTTCCGACATCAATATCAACGGTTTCACGTCTTTAATGCATACAAAGCGGAATTAGAGTCATCTATTAGATTCACGCCAGAAGTAATGGTCGGTTATAATTATTTTATTATATATGTGTCAGATTGCACAAACTAATGTGTTTTTAACAGACGGCCCTTCGGAGACAATTAATGGAACGAATGGCTTACCTCGTTCAAATTGGATTTGTAATGCAAGTAATGACGTATATAGAAAAAAATCTTAACAGGTTAGACGAAAAGTTGGTTACTATTTTTATCAAGAAGGTAAGTATAGTCACAAAAGAATAAGTGTTATTGAAAAGTTTATCGAAAATGTTAGTTATTTTATAAAAGCGTCATTAAATGTTCAATATGATTCTTTATAGGTTATTTCTGCGTGCGGACCGCCTTATTCCGAGGAATTTTATATTTCGATGTTGAAATTAATTGAATATGCAAAGGTTCAATTAGACTCTCAACTAGATACGCGACCGATGATTGTGCAATTTTTTGGTAAAATTTACTCTACCATCATAATAATTCATAATTATCTAAAATCTTAACGTCACTTTTCTTATTTCTTATTTGCATACATATAGCTGACCGTCCACAAACGATCGATCACAAATATCATGAATTTATTAATAATTTGGCAATTGCTTTTTGTAGTTAACCTTAGCATTAGCATTACAATTATCTCTAATTATGATGACTTACGACACGAATGCATTGCAGTATTGCAGTATAAGCTAATGAGATCTGAAAAAAAAATATTTTCACTACGTATTTTAATGTAGTTTAATTTTTTTTTGCTGTAAAAATTAATAATCGAATGCTATCATCGAATGTTTAGCTATGAAAAGTCATACCTACCTGTTTATGAATTACAAAATAATTTTTTTAGTAATTGTAGCTTAATAACTAAAAGTGTTCACTTATCCGTACATAATAAATTTCTCGAAAAAGAGATCAGTTTATAATACAGTAATACCTAAACTTATTTAGAAAAAATCAAGCTATTGGCAAGATTCCGCTCATATCCGATATGTAATGCTGACCCCCATTAATTCATTATATCATACTAATTTTCTTTGTCCCGAAATGACCCTAATTTAATCTTGCGATTAATGCATCATCCGAGCCAGAAACGGGACGAACACTTTATTCAGGTTATTGCATACACAAACGGGTAATGATTTTAGAAGACAGTCCAAAAATATTCTAAATATAAAAGTTTCGAATCATTAAGATTTTTTAATCCGTAATTTTAGAAGAAGACAATACCACAAAATCGTGCATAATAATAATAATAATAATTGAATGTCATGAATAATTTCGAGATCGGTTACCGATCAAGAATTACAAATAGTACTAAAAAACATTTTTTTTGTGAAATAATTTTGAGAGATTAAAAAACTTTGAACTGCCTTGAAAATAATTATCCAATATATACAAAGTTTATTAATAGACAAAAAATATCTACAATTCTGCAACCATCAAACGTTATTATATTCCAGGATTTGAGGATGATTTTAACACTTTGAGAAAATGTATCGACAATAATGTGATCGCCACCATTTCTTTAACGAATTCTTTTGCTTTAATGTGCAAATTTGCAGTCATCTCCATAACGACAATAACCTTTAACAAAAAAGCGGCAAGGAGTGGCACTGCGAGGATGAGACAAAACTCCAAATTTTGGTGCCGAAACTGGCGCACTTGTCTCATGAGAATATCTACATCCTTCATTGTAACGACAAATGCCACGTTGGAAAAAACGACAAAGAAATTTTTCATCAGTTGGTTCGATGTCATCCACTTGTTCATGGTTATTATTAGTTAAACCATCATCGCTAATACCATTATTGATATTGATAGTTTCTGTTTCAGTTTCTTCTCGAAATAATTCTCCTTCTTCATGTTCTTTAACTTGTGGTGTTTCGTCACGGAATGGTTTTTGCATCATGAAAAAATGTTAATTTATATTTTAAATTTTTTTCATATAAGGGGTGATGCTGAAGATTCGAAAAAAATGTCTTTTCTTATGACAAAAATTTTTGTCGAAAGAAAAGGCGTATATATATATATTTTTTTTTTTTTTTTTTTTTTTTACTTAAACACACTTCTTCTTTTCGGAAGGAGTGAAAAAATTAGGTTCTTTATTTTTTGAACCTTTTTAAAATCGATAGAGATTTATTATTAATGTAAAAATTTTTTTTGATATTTTTATATACAATTTTTTTTTTCCTAAATAGTAATGATCTTTTATTTTCCCACGCTTTTAAATCATCATATCCTATGGTGCTTATGTACACGTTATAGTTATCGTTATCCTTTCACATACATGATCAACTTAAAACGTATTAAGTTATCTATTGACACCGAGACAATTTGGTTGGCACGAAATCGATTATTGTAGTATTTGCCAAGAGCGTTAATTGGTTGATTTTAAAGCGCCGAACTGGGATGTTGCATTAGGGTTCTACGAACAATATGTATCTGTATATAGAGATTATATTGAAATTTTGACTAAAAAGGTTGCTTTTTTTTTACAAGAGTTTTATATCTGAAAGAATCTGAAGTGGTTAATAGTCTAAAAGATTATATTTAAAAGTGGATAAAAGCTTTATGTATAATATACTGTATAAGGGAATCGTCTAAAGCGGGGAGGAATCACGTGTCATTTGACCAATCAAATTATATAATTTTGATGATTTTTGGTTAATTAAAAATGTCGGGAAGACAATTTTGCTTATATATAACTACCTAAAACCTACCTAACCTAAAGTTAATTCGATAAAATAGAATATGCTCCGCTTTAGACGTCCCTGTATAAGTAAATAAAGGCATGAGTCCAAATTTTGATTTGGTTGATCATTAAGAATTTTGATTGGCTAAAATCAAAGATCAACTTCACGTTACTCCTTGTAAAACCGACGATCATTTTTGCTTAAATCGAAAAGAAGTATTGCAATATCTTGTGCTATATACTGGTATTTTCAAGAATTGCTTCTAAGTGGAATAATTTGATCTAACTGGATCTTAAACGTTAATATGAAAGAAATAGTCTCACAGAATTTTAGTCATTTTTTAAATTAATTATAGAGTTAAAAAAGTTCTATTATTAACAATATAAAAATAAACAATCAATTGACCTATGCTGGCTTATACTGTATTTAAAATTTAAATAAAAAAATAAAAGGTGTCAACTAAAAAAATGTCACAACCCAGGTGATTCCCAACTCATACAGGAAGATTAGCTGGAATCAGTGTTACAAGCCGGCTAAGACATCCGCGGCTAAGTCGGCTAAGCCGGCTAAGCCAGCCGATATAATATCAGATATGGTCGGCTGGTAATGCTGTTGAAGATCACATGATTATAAATACAGAAATACAGAAATAGCAAATTTAATAAATAGAAAATGAATGAACATAAAAATACGAATAAGGTTGAGCTAAATTTTGAAAGTCTCGAAAAAATTTTTACGTACAAAGTTAGCATAATGCTTAATCGACTAAGCCAACCGAAAAAAACATGTGGCTTGTAACACTACCTGGAAGATCCCCTGGTCGGCTGGGCCGGAATTGATCAATTTTGCTCAACTCCTAAAATATTTATTATTTGTTTGTGGTGACTAAGAGTGATTTCTGTGGTTGACTGTGATTAAATTCAGTGGTGGTCTGTAAATCACCGCCCTTGCACTATCTTTATAATTACGCGTTTTTATCCAATTAGCAATTTGTAAATCTCAAAAATTTTTCTTGTTTATCAAGTATCTTATGCTTTTGTTACGAGTCATATACTTTATTTTATAAATTATTTGTTAATTAGTTAACACTTTTGTAGAATAACTAGAAGAGTATGGGATTGATTTTATAGAGAAGCAAAAAAAAAAACATTGATGTTTATTTGCGTTTATTAATTATCTCATAAGATCGTGAGCTCGTCGGGCCATTCTTTAAATATATACATGTTGGCAAAATTAAAAATTTTAAAATCCCTCCCAAATCCCAAACTCAAATCCCAAACTCAAATCCCATCGCAAATCCCAAATCTCAATTTCAAATTCCAAATTCCAATTCCAATCCCAAATCATAATAGAACAGGATGAAACCTGAGTTGCGAAATAGTGAAATCCGCTTTGTAGATCGACTTAGGATGAAATCCGCGTTTTAAGATATTGCTTATTATAAAAAACGAATAGATTTCACTATTTCACAACTCAGATTTCACCCTGTCGTATCATAATTATTATCAAATAAATTTATTACACATTTAAGTTATATTTTATCATCGTTGTAGAGTAAAAACTAAAATATACATATATTTGCATATGGATTTATAGTCAATTCTGAGAAATGAACATAATGTCTAACCGCGAAATAACGTGCAGGGGTATAATTTCGAATTCGGTCTGAATCAAGTTTAATTCGGGTCGAAATTCGAAATAACACCCTGTGCGTTATTTCGCGGTTATACGTTATTTATCACAAGCAGTAAATTAAATTTTATATCAGCTAAATATGAGCCATACATAACTAATATAAATTTTAATTTACTGCTTGTGATAAAAATGTTTTTTTCACAGAATTGACTATAAATCTATTATTAACATATCAGATATAGGCATATTTTAGTTTTTACGCAATTTATAATGACAGTATAACACGCCACTCTAGTTATACCAACATAGTAAAACCTCCCTATACCGACATTTTTTGAAAAAATTTAATATAAAATGTCGATATAACCAGAGTGATGTACCAGGTATATAATCTATATGTACGTACGTTCGTATAATAAATTTATTTAACTATTATTGTCCGGAGCGAAGCGGAGGACTTGAACATAGCAGCTTTCATTGTGATTGGTCAATAATTGTATATCATCATGTGATATTGTAAAGATTTTATTGGTTAATCGAAAATTTAAACTTGAACACAAATAAAAAAAAACAAGTGTATCAAATAATTATATCTGTGACTAAAGTAATGCTAGCAGAAGCCTTTGCCATAAAATATCAATAACTTCATAATCTTATTGCAACCAAAATTCTGACAAACAAAAAATTTTATTAAAAAATCCTAACATACTATTTTACGAATCAAAAAAGAAAAAAAGAAACAAATCAAAAAATACAATAAATATTTAAAAATATTTAGAAACTAGTAAAATAATAGTAATAATAACACTATCGAAAACATCTTTTAATGCTCGCCCTAATATCAAACTGAACTTTAATTTTTATTGAATAATCGTTATACAGTTATAGTACCACTACTTCGCTTTGACTCTTCTCATGACTCATGAAATCTGTAAACCATATGACTCTCAACTTCATATTATTACGTATTAGCCTATATTATAGTCTTTTTTTTTGTTAGTTGGGTTTGGGCTTGGTTTTTGGCTGGGTTTAGGATCCTTGCTCATTATAATGCCAGCTGACATTAATTTTGGCTAGAAATTTACAACTATAGTGTTGGCCAGTTTATACAATTCTAGTCAGATCACAGAATTTTTGCAAAATCATCATTTTGCACAAACAGAATTGGTATTTTGTCACTGCAAAAAATCATTATCCCTGGCTTACTCTAGTAAAATTTTAAGAAATATAAAAGAAGTGTACCAAATTATTAAATCCTTTAAATATTATACAGTTATAGTATATTTTTAGTATATATCAGATATTGTAGATGAAATTTAAAAATGATATGCATTGATATGTATTATTTAATACTTAAGTGCTTTTATATATCATTAAAAAAATTTTGCAAATACAAGTACTATGTATTACAGATTTGTATATTAAAAAATGATTTATATATGTTTTTTCCTGTTAATATATATCATAGCTAGAGCCAACAATAGCTGAAGCTAAAGATTTTAATTATTTTAATATATAATTTTTAAAATTTTTGAAGTGCATTTCTTAGCTTTTTTTTAACAGTTAGGTTAGAGTTTAGGGTCAGTTTTAATATGATATCAGAAAGTTTTTTAAATAATTATTAACAATTAAAATTCTAAGATTATAATTAATTAGTAGCACCTAAATAATTAAAAATAATAGGATTAATAATAATTAATCAATAATAATCAATTAATAAATTATAATCAATTTTGATTTAAATCAATTAGTAGTATCTACATAGCTAGTAAGGCCATGTTATTTATTATTTGTTTTTTTTATCAGAAGCCTACTCTCTTCCTATTTTTATATATGAAAATTGTCAGATTTTTATATATAATTTTCAAAATTTTGATATTCTCTAGAAAATTACCTGATATTTGATACCTCTCTAATTAATTATAATTAATTTATTATAATTAAAATTTTTCTAATAATTTAAGAATATATTTTGGTAAAATTTATAATTTTAAATCAAAATTTTTAATTTCTAGCTTTAGCTGCAACAATATATAAAATGTAATAAAAAATTTAACTAACAAAAACAAAATTAATTCAAAAAGTAGTATTTTGAAACCATTCAATTATATTCATCTGATAATAGTTATTCTTTTAACTAAGCTTTCTATACCAAATTTAAATTATTAGTAAAATGAATAACACCAAAATAATATAGTATATATTAAAAAAGAGTAAATTTATTCATTGCCTCATGTAATGCGCCTATATGTTGCTCTTCCAATCAAATTTCAAAATCAGGTGTAATGTTACATGATCAAAAATTCAAAACAAACATTCGTTTTGTCAAAAATCATCTATAACTTAAAATTGAGTATATGAAACTACTTTTAGGATTTTAACAAAAAAATTCCTTGCAAAATTTTACTATAAAACCCTCTCTTGCCCATACACACAATCTATATCTCACTCTAACCCTAACCAATGAAAAAACAGATTATTTTAATTGTTTTGATTTATGTTATACCTGATTTTATAATCTGTGGCAGGTGTGACAATATCACACATACGATGTATAAATTATTTTATTAAAAAAACTTCTCTTAAATCTTTTCAAAATAAATTCAATAACATTTGTTACATACTTCATACTAAATAAAAAAATTCAATATACAATAAATTTTTCATATCTATATCTAAAAAAAATTTAATTGTTATGTTCACATAAATATGCTTCTAAATTTCTAACATATAGTACTAAAAAAAATTCATAAGTTAATCCAATCATAATGCTAACAAATAACATATTTCTGATATACTTTTTATATCATTATCTGAAACCTGTTCATCCATATACTACTTAATATAGCATGCACTCTATAATAAATTTTTCACAATTTAAAATTCTCTATTTGTCTAAGTATATACTAAACTTCCCTTATACCTATCCAAATCTATTTAGATAGTATTCACAAGAAATATTTAGGGGGCATCCATAAATAACGTTATGCACCCCCACATAGTAGCACTTGACCCCCTCGACTATATAAAAAAAATTTTCAAAATCCATATATTTATATATAAAATTTTACAAAAACTTGAATATCTTGTAACACAGTAATCTGATTTGGATAATTTACTTGCCATTTGATTCATCCCAGTGAGACGAATCCAATAATACCAAAATCATGTCATTTGGATCACTAGATCGAAAGATATTTACAAAAAACTATTAGTTATATTAATTTTATAAGAAAAGATATAACCAATAGTATTTGGCCAATAACTTTTGATTCAGTGATCCAGATGAAATGAAATTAGTACCATTTGACTCCTCTCACTGAGACGAATTGAATGGTACCAAAATCATTAAATTTGGACTACTGAATTAGTTTTTAAACAATTTTTTCTAAAAAAATTGTTATATTTTTTTGACCCCCCTACTTATTGAAAAAACATTATCTTTTGTTTGACCCCTCTTGTATAATATTATTTCTGGATGCCCCTTACTAAACAAACCAAAATCAATAATATATGGGTGTCAATAGAAACTAAACAAATCATTTTTAGTAATTTTTTTTTAAACTTTAGATTAAAATATCTTAACAACTATTAAACTAATCTTGATAAAAATTTTTTTATTTTAATTTTATAACTACATAGAATTAAAATAAAAAAATTTTTATCAAGATTGGTTTAATAGTTGCTAAGATAGTTTAATCTAAAGTTTAAAAAAAATTTACTTAGAAACAATTTGCCTGGTTTCTATTGACACTCCCCTATATGTCTATATGCTTAGCATAATTAAACAAATAACATATACTAAATACCTTCTATTAAAATAACATCAAAACATTACATTTATTCAAAATTCAATAAATAGTATTAACTTACATATTTCTTGATTCTTAGTATAATAAAGAGAGATTTGCTATTTATCACTACCGGTGATTATCACTAGTGATCAATTTACCAATTAAATTCAGAATTAGATATAACATGTAGATTAATTTTTGTATAACAAAAACAAAGAATTTTTTAAAAAATTGCTAAAATTGCTTCTAACCTAAAATTTTGTTTATGAAACTAATTTTTTTTATGCAAAAAAAAATCTCTTGCTAAATTTTACTATATATAAAGCCCTATTCTAATTTCTAACCTTTACCCTTACCCTAATATTAAAAAGATTTAATTTTTATTTAATAGTTTTGTTTATTTTGTTTTATGCATTGTAAATTACTAGTGATAATTACCAGTGGTAAATCAAAGTATTTTTGTAATAAAAAATAAAAAAAATTAATAATAATACTAAACAAATAGCATAAACCTAATATACTTCCCGCCTTATCTGAAACCCATGTTTGGAATGACCCTACAGGGTAGTAAAAAATAACTCCTGAGGATATATGTTCATGCAAGTTATTATTAATAAAAACATAGTAATGCTATGTATTAAAAAATGGTCTTGTCGATTATTACTACAGTAGTAAATTACTATTCAAAAAACTTATTTTTTGTTTTAGAATGACTCTATTAAAGGGTAAAAGTTATATAATTATATAGATAGTATAATCTAAACATTTTTTAAAACACTTTTTTTTTAATGCTATACTATATTAATATTGTAATTCAACATTGTTAAATTATGTTAATATATCCCAAATTTAAACAAATATTGTTTGTTTTTATTTAGTAAAATTGCCGAGAGTATAATTCCTTATACAACGTTGATTATAATATCATATCACTAGCTACTTATTTTTATGGTAACATTGAAAGCTGCAATCTTGTTGCAAACTGCTACAGGTGCATAATAATACTCTATGTAACTAATAAAAATAAAATACATTAGCAAAATAAATATACGAAATCTTTCGAAAGAAATTGCATACAGAAATTTTCAAAAAAATTGCAATTGATGCCAAATTTTTCAAATAAAACTGCAATCTTTCAAAAGATTTCAGTATATATTTCTTTTGAAATATTTTGAAATATATTGCAAAATATTGCAAAATATTTTTAAAATATTGTAAAATAGGCCAAATAAAACAATGCAGACCTCTATCTAATTATCTCATTTCAGGGTTGCAGGAGGTAATATTTTGCATATTATCTTGTAAATCTGTAGTTTTTTTACAATATTTCGCAATATTTCATATATTTTCAAAGTTTTTTAAAATTTTTGCATTATCAAATTTTATATCATATGTTCTGATTTTTGGAATTTATAAAAAAAGCTTATTTTTTTAAAACTTTAAAGCTAAATAATTTTTGATCTACTGGTCCATTTTAAATAATTTTACTACCAAACTGTTTGTCTCTTTAAGACAATTCCAATAAGCTACAAATTATAAAAATCCAATCACAGGGTCATAAAAAAATGTGCTATCAAATAGGTGATGCACCTGAATTGGTTTGATATAGATCCAACCAATTTCAGGTACATCACCTATTTGATAGTGCATTTTCTCATGACCCTGTGATTGGATTTTTATGATTTTGGGCTTGTTAGAATCGTCTTAAAGAGATGAAAATTTTGGTAGTAAAATTATTTAAAATGGACTAGTAGATCAAAATTATATAGCTTTAAAATTTTAAAAAATAAGCTTTTTTTTATAAATTTCAAAAATCGGAGTATATATTTTTATTTATTATTATTATATAATATATATTATATTTTAAATATTTTTAATCAATATTACATATTTTATTATATATTATATTTTAATTATTATATATTCTTTACAGTATTTTTTTTATATTATTATATATTATTTTAACTAAATCTCTGTACCTGGGTACTTCTACACTATATGAAACAATATATTTTACTATATATACTATACTTATGTACCCTGGGTATAAGTCGCCGTCAGGCCTTTCAAACTGGCAAGAGGTACACTGTACAAGGGGGTACCCATGTTTGAATTTTATGGTACTTTCGCACTTTATTATATCTAATTCTATTACTATATACAAAAAACTAGTCCTATATATTTATTTTCGCTCACTCTGCAGTTAGCTATTATCTTCGCTTTTTTGTTTTTTATCGTCTTCGTTTTGGCTATTTCTTTTATTTTGGTTATAACCTTTGTTTTACTTTTTTTTTAAATACTTACTAAAAATAGTAAAGAAGTGAAAAAATATTTTTCAGAAGTGTTAGTTTTCTTGCAAATTGCCAGAGAAATCTAGTATATTCTTGCAAAGTACCAGAAAAGTTAAAGCTAGTATTCTTGTAAAGTGCTAGAAAAGTTATAAAGTATCAAAAAAGTCAGGAATAAATAAAATAAAATAAAAATTAAAAAAATAAGTAAAAAAAAAAACAAACAAAAAAACAAAAAAATGTAAACAAACTAATAAAAAAAATAAACAAAGCCCCAAATTTTCAATTCTCTAAAGTAAGAGTTCGTGTTCTTGCAAATTCAGAAATTGCGAAAACTGAATTAATGTTTTTGCAAATGCCAAAAAAGTTGCAAAGTACCAAAAAAGTCTGAATTGGTTTTTTTGCAAAGTGCCAGAAAGTAAGGGTTCTGTTCTCACAAAGTGCTAAAATAAAATAAATTAATAAAAAAATTTTAAAAATAAAACAAAAAAAAACAAAAACAAAAAATATAAAACAAAAAAATAAATAAAGCAAAACCTTGCAAAAACTTGCACCTAACTAAATTATTTCTCTAAAGAAGTGTTCTTGAAGATTTAGAAATTGCTGAAAAATCAGTTATGTGTTTTTGCAAAGTATCAGAAGTTTGAGTTGGCATGCAAAATCAAAATGATGTTTCTGCAAAGTGCTAAAAAGTTGTTGGTTTTCTTGCAAAAGGCTAGTATTCTTGTAAAGTATAAAAAAAATTAAAAATAAATAAATAAATAAAAAAGAAAAACAAAACAAATGCAAAAAAAAGCAAAAACAAAAAAAAAACAAACTGAAAATAAAAACAACAAACTAAAATAAAAAAACAATGTAAATAGAAGATCTAATTTATAAACAAAAGGTTTAATCTAATTTTGTAATACAGATTTGTAAATTAACTTCAATATATTCAAAGTATTTTGATAATATAGTCCAATGCGTCCTTGGTATAACCCAGGTTACATATCTACTGATCCAGCCAGTCCTCTCAAAAAATATTTCAAATTTATTTTTAAAAACATTTTTGAAATATTTCAAAATCTGAAATATTATGAAATATATTGTGAAATATTTCAAAATATATTGCATATGCAAAATCTTTTGAAAAATTTTGCAGGTTTGCAAGATTTTTTGAAAGATTACGATACTATAAATTTGCTAATGAATGAGCATTATAACTAGAAACTTTAAATTATTTAGAATATTTGAGAAAGTAAATAGGATTAATATAGTAACATCTTAGGCTTTGGTAATAGAAAAAAGAAAACTATTAAAGGGTTAAAGAAAATAATTTATACCTTCTTGTACTTTAGTAAATTCATAGCAACTTAGATTATTGCAATGTTAAATATCAATTGAATATTAAAATAAACTACAATATTTTTCTATTTAGGACTATAGAACAAAAGTATTAGCTGATTTATTAAGGTCTTGTTTTCTTTATTATTAAACTCCTGCTAGTTTGATTTTTTTTTTTAATATTTTTATTTGCTTTCTTGTAAATAAACATAATATAGTCAACTCTCTCTATTTTGTCAAAAATATTTTTTAAGGATTTTTATATATAAAAAATTTTTTAGGTTCAGTTCTTAATAAGCTATTATTAGCTAATTTGAACTCAATGATAAAATTTACAAATGTTCTAGAAAAATTTTGTTTGGTTAAAAAAGAATTTAATAGTGTTTAGATTAAAGAGGTTTGGATTAAAGAGAGGTAACTGTATCTGCAAACAGATTGGTCATTTTATTAATATATATTGTTTTTATATATTTTAAAAAATTGAAGTTTGATCACATATATCACACAATATAGAACTAGTATAATAAAAATTTTTACTGTAGTTATTAATTCATTATTAACAACTTTACTCTAGCTAACTTATCAAAAAGTGTAACTACTATTTCTTTTTTAACTAGATTATATTTTATTGTCTGGGGCATATATATATACTGACAAGTAATTAAGATCAAAACCTTGCAATACAATTTCATAGTTTTGATTCTTATCAGGTCCACCATCTCTTTTAGTCCTATCATAATATCTCCATCTTGTTTGCTAAATAAGCCTTTGTACTTGTTTAGATGCTCCATGATTTTCTATACACCTTTTAGTCTATTCTATTATTAGATACAATAAATCTTATTCTGTTTATATTTGTTTACTTTCTCACGATCTAGATGGCTTATCTATTACTGATTTCTGTTTTGTCTTGTTTATTTTCTGGCTAGCTATTTTAGTATTGTTTTATTTGATTCATGTACTACTTTTGTAAAGTGTTGTTGTTTGTTTTTATTGTTTGGTGTATTTGTTTGTTTACGCATTCCTTAGAATCTGCAAATCAGGGTCTAGAGTGATTCCCAAAAGTGTCAACCAAAGAATATTTTTTTTGAGCAAAATTTCCAAAGATAAAATTTTAAGGTTTTTGAACTAGCTATTTTAATTTTTGCTACTAAGAAACTTTATGTATTTTGTAGATTTTTACAACTTTTTTTATGTGTGTTTTTGTTTTTTTTTATACTTGTTCTTGCTCTAGCTTCAATTTTTCTTTTTACCAGAAGTATTTGTAAGGATCAGCAAAAAGAGTATCGATTATTATCAAATTATTTAAATCAATGTATAATGTTGCAAATAAATTATTAAAAAATAAATAAAATTATAAAATAATATATATATATATTCAATGAATATTCAATGAATATATTTAGTAAAATTTTAAATATTGAATATTCAGTAAATATTTAGTGAATATTATTTATTAAGTCAAACCTCTAGCTGAATACTTTAAGCATTTATTGCAATATAAAGATAGAAAATATGCTCATTATAGTTATTGATGGTATTTTGTACTTAATTCACAAATGAAATAGCGATTATTACAAAAAGAAAGAGTATATATTAAACAAAATTTAATGATAATCAGTTTATAGTTGAAATATACAGGAAATTATTGCTGATCATAATATATATATAGCTAACTAGATTATGAGATTTGGTTTGGAAATATGTGGATCAAGACAGGACCCTGGACATCTCTCATATAGGTCATAACTGGATTTGGCCAATTTTGGTCCAATTTGCTAAAAATAATAAAATATATTTGTTTAAATAACTTTTGATCTAGTGATCAGAATTGAATGAACTTTTTTTTGTTAGATATACCTCACTGAGAGCTTTATTTTAAAAAGATTTGTTCAAGTTGGTCCATCGGATGCCAAGATAATTGGCAAAAACTATTTTTTTGCTTCTCAAATTTCAGGGGTTTTTGCTAAAAAAAACAAGTATAATCTCTATACTAGATGTCCAGGTCCTATCAAGACAGTTTTGGAATGCAAGATATTATGAATTATTAGATATGATTATACAGTTAGGTTCACAAAGTTTAATATTCTTTATATTCAGTGCTGCTAATCTATACTGGCCAGAACTTTATACACTTATGCTATTTACTAAAAATCGTCTTTAAAATATTATTGACAATTCCTATCTTGCTACGATATTTGGTTTTTTAATAAATGGTTTGAGTTTTTTTAATAGTATGCTAATAAAAAAATAGAATCTAAAAAATTGGTAGTATAGATTTGAATAGCAATATCATGGTAGTGTTCATATATATATAGAATTGGAAAGATAAAAAATGCTCCTAAAATTAAATGGGAACAACTAAAAAAAAAAAATGAAAATTCATTAAAGAAATAATTCTTTGGTTACTACTATTAATCTAGGACCTAATACTCCTGTTCCTAATTATCATCTATGTCAAAAATGTCATGAAGAACTTCATAATAATATACAAGATTATATCGAATTAGTTAACTAGTTGTAGCGGCACACATAATACAGTCCCACATATAGTTATCATACTAAATGTAGTTAACAAGAATCCTGCAGATTCAGATTCCCTAAAGAGGAAAGTAATTATACTTTAGTGATTGGACCTGTCCAAAAAATTGTGATCCAGATAACTTGTCGGGTCAACCTGCAAGTCGCCCAGGTTGATCAAAGGGTCAATCCAGATCACAGATGACCCAGTTGATCAGGATGAGTTGATTGATGAGCATATATAATTGGTTGATTTATTATAATATACAAATATTATATAAAAAGTAAGTACAATAGCATTTGGGCATAATAAATTAAAAATTTCAATTTTTTTTTAAAAATCAGCTCGATTCCATTGTATATTGCTGATAGCATTGATGATGAAAACTAACTTAATTGGTAATCCACCAGTCAACCAGAGAGTCATCATAGTAAAAAGTGACTTATATTACTTTATAAATTTACTATAGTGTGAATGTGCATGCACATATTTAAAACTTTTTTTATACTAAGTTAATCATCTTTCTGGCTTAAGAGACTTTTGTAAAGCTCATTAAAACGCATCTAATGGTGGTTAGAGCATCAAAATCGGCTTGGTGGATGCCAAGATATCTTTAAAAAACCTTTCTTTTACTATATAAATTTTCTTGCAAACAATACTATTATTTGCAAGAAAATTTACATAGTAAAAGAAAGGTTTTTTAAAGATATCTTGGCATCTACCAAGCCGATTTTGATGCTCTAACCACTATTAGATGCGTTTTAATGAGCTTTACAAAAGTCTCTTAAGCCAGAAAGATGATTAATTTAGTATAAAAAAAAGTTTTAAATATGTGCACGCCACATTCGCACTATAGTAAATTTATATAGTAATCTGAGTCACTTTTTACTATGATGACTCTCTGGTTGACTGGTGGATCACCAATTAAATTTAATATTTAGTTCAAATTTTTAATAGCTATTATTTTTAAAGTTCCAATCAAATTTTTGGATAAATTAAGAGGATTTCATCATTTTGCTAAATTTTGTAGTTTTACTGTTTCATTACATATTTCGTCTTTTGCCATTCATATAAATAGTTTTATTTAATTTATTTTTATATAATTGTTCAAAGGACACTCACAAGTAGAGCAATAGTATACCTGATGTTCATGTGTTAACAAATTCTAAATTCTGATTGGCCAGATCAGGTGTAATATAAAAAAAAACTATCAAAACAATAAAACTAATGCTTATTGGCTAGATCAGATATGGAATTTTATATTTGTCCTTCGGACTTTAAATAGTTTTCATTTTCTTAGTAATATTAAAAATGCAGTCTAGTTCCATCTCAAAAAGCAATAATAATATTACATTATTTAATACGAATGATTATACTACAAGATTCAAGAACAAAAGCTATAAAAGCTGAAAAAATTAAGAGATCAATCTTTGGAATCATAAGTAAAAAGGATCGTAAAATCTTGAAATTCACACAGGTTGATCTACAGGTTGACCCATTTGTTTCTAACCAGGTTGCCAAATACTTAACCTGGGTCACTTGCCCATCTGCAGGTGACCTAGGTGGCAGTCACTTGGGTCAAAACACTATTATACTTTTTTGTATGATAATAGCTATGATTATCCAGAGCTTGTAATAGCAAAAAATGATCTATATATTAATTTTTATAGTAAAATTTAACTGCAAGAATAGAGAGCAAATATTGATCTTAAATCTATTCTTAGTATTCATGTAGCTTTGCAATATATTTTCAAATATGCAAGTAAATCAGAACAACAATCAGAGAGCTTTTTACAAATATTAATTCGAATACTTAATAATAGCAATCCTACTAATAAATTACTTGCTCCAGTTCAGAAATTATTGCTTTATAGTATTGCTAAACAAGATATATCTGCTCAAGAAACTTGTTATTTACTTTTTGGATTTCTTTTTTATCATTTAAGCTATACCTTTTTTTCAATAAAATCTCAATAAAGAAACATCTTATTGGCTTCATAGTACAGGTATTAATAAAAATAGAAATTCTAGAGAAATTGAAAATATTAGATAGATTGCTTGTTCTATTTAGTGACTTGAACCAGATAACAAAATTATCAATCGGTTAACTGACCTGACATAACCAAGCATAATTAGCTAATCGAGATTATTTCAGTTGGCCTGGGTTAACTAAATTATTTGAGTTAACTGGCTCAACCGAGTAGTAATTTGAGCTGAAAAAAATTCGGTAATCGGTTAACTGATTGATGTCAACCAATTGCAACCAATTAAGATTAATTATGTTTTACTTTCGGGAATCATCAGACCTTTACTCAAATTTTTGTCTTTGTTCATTCATTTTTTTTCAGAACTTTCAGAATCTTTGCTTATTTCTAATATCATTTACATTTTGTTAACCAATATCAATTCTTGGTTGCACAGGTCAACTGATTATTGATTCTCAACTGGTTGTATAGTGATTAAGCATTTGCTTAACTGGTTATCTAAAATTTATTCGGGTTGGGTCGGTTAACCAATTATAGCCCAACCAGTTCAAATCACTAGTTCTACTTTAAAAATATACTGTAATAGGCCTTTTGAATTTGAAAATTTTCATTATATAAGTTATATTTTAAATATAAATTTACCAATAACAATAGAAAAATATAAAACTATCTCTTTTTAAAAAAAATATATATATATATAACTGAAAATATTATATGAGTTTGGCCACAACTATTACTATTGCAAAATGGACCAAAGAAGTTCTATTACATAAAAGTTCTTCTTATGTTTCCCATTGAAATATTCAACTCCTAATTCAAAATAATACAATTTCATAAACAGTTTTATATAATTACTATTTTGAAGAAATTAATGCTAATCCAATAGACTTACTCGGGCCCCTATAAATAATAATAAAACAAAGGAAATAACAGATAATGAATATCGGGAAAATAAATATAGTGCAAATTTGCAAAGATCTGTGGCTCTGTAAAATTCTAACAAATTTTGCAATAACTTGTAATCTAGTAGTCAAAACTCAATGATTTGATATATTTTGACAAAATGAATCAAATAGTACCAAAATTGTCGAGTTTCAATCAATCACTAGATCACAAGTAAATCCCATTTAAATAAAATTTATAAACATCGAACTATTTTACTAATCAGTGGACCAAATTAATAATTTTGATACCATTCGATTCCTCTCAATAAAATAGTTCGAACAGTACCAAAAATATTAAAATTGGATTACAGATTAGCGAGATGTTCACAAAAAACATTTTGCAGTACAGTTTTGTACAAAAATTAAAAAAAATTAAATTTTTGCGCAGAACTGCACTGCAAAATGTTTTTTGCAAATATTTGTTAACCAATGATTCAATTTTAATATTTATGGTACCGTTTGAACTGTCTTATTGAGAGAAATTAAATAATATTAAAATCATTAAATTTGGTCTACTGGTTGGCAAGATAGTTTGATATTTATAAATTTTATTTAAATGAGATTTTTTTGTGATCTAGTAATTGAAACTCAACAATTTGGTACCATTCGATTCAACTCAACGAGACAGATCGAATGGTACCAAAATCATTGAGTTTCAATTACTACATCACAAAAAAATCTTATTTAAATAAAATTTATAAACATTGAACTATCTTGCCAACTGTGAACCAAATTTAATGATTTTGATACTATTTAATTCCTCTCGATGAGATGGTTTAAATGGTACTAAAAATGTTAAAATCAGATTATTGGTTAACAAGATATTCGCAAAAAATATTTTATGCTGCAGTTTTGTATAAAAATTTAAATTTCTTTTTTATATTTTTGTGCAAAACTGCACTGCAAAACATTTTTTGCAAATATCTTGTTAACCTGTGATCTAATTTTAATATTTTTGTTACTGTTTAAACTGTTTTATCGAGAAGAATCGAATAGTATCAAAATTAATTTTGGTCCACTAATTGGTAAGATAGTTTGATTTTTATAAATTTGATTTAAATAGGATTTTTTTTGTGTTTTAGTAATTGAAACTCACTGATTTTGGTACTATTCGATCCATCTTGTTGAATCAAATTAAATAGTACTAAAATTGTTAAGTTTTGACCTCTAGATCAAAAGTTATCACAGAAATTGTTAAAATTTTATAGGCTCACAGATCTGCACAATATTTATTTTCTCAATGAAAGTCAAAAAGAAGAATCTGAATATGATGAGGAGAAGAATGCTAATTTGACTAAATTCTTCTGGCAGAGATAGGTTCTAACTTAGTAACTGATTGTTCTTTTGATTTTGGATTTTATGATATTAATCAAACTTATGACTAGATTAGTGAAGTTAGACAAAATTATTCTGATACTGACCTCAGAAAAGTAGATTCATTTATACAAAGAGTATCTAGTTGTAATGAATTAAATAATGAAATAGTAATAAATAAAATATCTAATACAAATATTAGGGCAATATCAGATATTATGTAATATTTTTTACTATACTTTCTACTCTCTTCCCTCACATGTAAAAGAAATTTGATTGGCTGTTATAAATTTATATATCTAACATAAGAAAATTAGAGACCTCTCTTCCAGTGAAGAATATTTAATGTTCTCAATGTTCTCAAGAACATTCAAAAAAATTTGAGAACACTATAATTAAAAATCATGTTCTCTTTTGAGAACAAGCTAAGAACATAAAATTTATAATTTATGTTTTCATAAGATATATATAAAATTAATAATAATAAGGGAAGTGCAGTAAATTACATAATTTTCTGTGGGGGTGCGCCACTTATCACATTCTATATATATATATATAGTATAAATATCCAATAATATTAAAGTAAAATCGATTTTTAGTTAATTAAAGATAATTGCTACATAGTAAAGTCTAAATTTTACTAAGTGAATCGATAAAAAAATCACTTAAGTAAACTTATTTAGCAGGTCAAAATATACTTACTACAAAATTTTCATAAGTATTGGAGAACTTTTTATTAATTGACTTTTAATTTTTACGTTCGTTGAATATATTTTTTTAAAAAATTTTAATTTTTCTGTCAAATGTAAAAATCAAAAGTCAATTAATAAAAAGTTCTCCAATACTTATGAAAATTTTGTGGTAAGTGTATTTTGACTTGCTGAATAAGTTTACTTAAGTAATTTTAATCGATTTGCTTAGTAAAATTTAGACTTTACTATGTAACTACTTTTGTTAATTGTGGAGTATTTTATTTTTAGGTCAAAGATGTTTTTGAGTTTTTTTTAAATATTATAAAATTTGTTTGGTCAATAGTTCTATCACTAGGAAGGGGGTCAGAACCTATGTAAACTCTAATCATGTAATTTATTGCACTTCCCTTACTAAGTGAATTTTTTACAACAAAATTTAATTAAGACAAAAGTTTATAATAAAATGCGAATTGATACTCTTAATTATCTTTTAATGATCAAAGTTAATGGTTCTTATAAAAAATTTAATTTTCAAAAAGCTTATAATTTTTGGGCTAGTTCTTTTCATTTTCAATTATAAATATTTAAGTAAATATAGTATTTTTGTTTTAAAAATTATAATAAATAAATTTATTATGAATATTATATAATTTTAAAAATTTTATTTTTAAAAAAATATTATAGTGCACATTAAATTTTTTTTGAGAACATAAAATTAAAAATTTATGTTCTCAAAGAACAAAAAATTTTTTTGAGAAATTCTTCACTGCTCTCTTCCCCTTCAAAATATTACGTAATATCTGTTATTACTCTTATAGATATCAGATTTTAAATAATAAGCAAAAACAATTTTTAAGTAAATAGATTCACATTAACATAGCATTCTTACAGGTTGTTAAATTGAGACACTTACTTAATATTATTGTTATAGGTACTGCTAGTACAGAAAAGTCATTGCTAATCAGAGCAATTAGGTGTTGACTTTTTGAATTAACAGTAATCAAATTTGATTAGTACTTGTTCCAACAGGAGTTGCAACCTTTAATATTAATAAAAAAACAATTCATTCAGCTTTTTCTATCCCGATACCTATTGGTAATAATCTTGATATAACTAGTGAGCAATTAAACCATTTACAAAATAGATTACAAAATATAAAATATTTTATAATTGATAAAAAAAGTATAAACAAATATCAAATGCTTGCTTTAGTTGATTTGTAGTTATATCAAGCTTTTTCTAAACAGAAAAACCAGCCTTTTGGTAGAAAATCAATTATCTTGTTTGGTAATTTTGGGCAGCTTCTTCCTGTGCTTGATTATTTTATGTATACTACAAATATTTTGAAAAATCACTATCTAATAATGGTATTATAGCCTACAACCAATTTCAAGAAGTATATAAACTCAATATTGTTGAGCATCAGTCTAGGGATTCTGAAGAACAAAAGAAGTTCTAAGATATTCCCTTATGATTGTGCAGTGGTAAATCTACTATTACAGACTAGAGAACACTTAGTGCATGTTTTGATGATAAAATAAAATAAAGCAAAATATAATAGATTTTCAGATGCTATATTCATTATGACAAAATAGACTAATGTTAATATAATAAATACATAATAAATTAAGATTATTAAATATTCCTGTTGCAAAAATTCTTGCAATACATAATAGAGGGGGTAAAGAAGCTAAAAATACAGATTCTGATATGGCAGATGGCCTTGAGGCAGAATTATTGTTAAGCAAAGGTGCATGTATTATGCTAACAGCAAACCTGCGGACAGAAGCCAGATTAGGGAATTATTCAAGATATTTTGTTTGAAGAAGAGCAAAGTCCACCTTCACTTCCTATAGCTGTTTTTATTAAATTTGATAATTATACAGAATCTACAATAAGTACAGTAAATGGTATAAATGTTGTGCCAATTCAACGCAAATTGGAAGGTAAATCAGGGGCAATATGTTCATGTTTGCAGGTTCCTATCCGTCTCGCATGGGCTATTACAGTGCACAAAAGCCAAGGGCTTACACTACCAAAAGCTAGAATAGATATTGGTAGCAAAGAATTTGCTGCTGGACTTTCTTTTGTAGCAGTATCTCGAGTCCGTTCACTTAATGATATTATTTTTAAACCATTTAATTTTGAAAGACTTCAACGAATTTTAAAATGTAAAAGAATGCAAGAAAGAAAAGATGAAGAATTGCGGCTAATTTCTTTAGTACCTAAAACTTGAATATATTAATATAATAATACAATTGTAATTATAAATAGTATTTAATACTATTTTTTTAAAAATAAATTTTTTAAATAAAATTATATAAATACTATGCAGTACAATATTTAAAATTTTAAATATTTTGGCTCCGGCCCTACAATGCTACGCATTAGCCTAGTTCTAGTATTGAATATGAAACATAATATAATCGATTAATTAATTAGTTAACTAGTTAATCGTTTTCTAGGAATGCCTCAATACCAATACACATATTTGAAGGCACTTTTACAATTAACTAAAGCTGGACCGGCTTCAATGCATTCCGACCCGGAATTTTCTTCGTCCAGCCGGATCGAAAAATCGGCTTACCGATTTTAGCTCGCTGTAAGCCCACGTGATGGTTCCCCTAGATACGATATCAGATATAGAAATGGGTTAGAACGCGACTTACTTTTTGGCGGCACTTAAGGAACATGGCCCTAGAACCGCAGCAATTAAAAAACATATTATTTGAAGAATTCCCTGGAAGAACGCGTCAAATTGAAACATTATTGAATTGGTTTGGCACGGTAATTTGTTTCTGTCGTTTTGCAGGTTTGGTGTCTTGAAAAAACGGTTAAGACTTGAGTTTTATTCCAAATAGCCAAAAGAAAAGACGCCACCTACGATCTTCATTCATGGAAATAGAGCACTCGGAAAGACAGAGCTAATTAAAAGACTTTTTAAACTTGGTTTCACTTCTCGTCAATTTTCTTTTCTTGATTGCAGAGTTTGTTATTCCATCGAAGATTTATTTGAAATTATTCTGAATGATTTAACCGGAGAACAACTTTCTTGCAAAAGTATCAATGATTTTGTTATGAATTTGCAAGAAATATGTGAAATAGGTTCTGAAACTCGATATATGGTAGGAATAATTTTTTAACTTAAAAAATCGCGATCCAAATCAGTTATATTTAACCGTTTCAGATTTTTGACAATGCGGATGTACTGTGGGACTTATTTTCAACATTAACACCTGCCTTACTGACACTTCCTCAATGGGCAAGTTTATTTTTTATTACTTGTAGGAAATTTCGTAATTTTTATTATTTTTTATTATCCTAATACAATCATTCTACATTTCGTATCAAGATTGGTTTAAACGTTTGTGGAATATTTATATCACAAGCTCCATGGGAAAAATTTAGAATGGCTGTTGGGATACCTGAGCCATGGCAATTATATTTTCCAGAATATACAAGAGATATCCAGATTTAATCAATAATTAGTTTATTTATTTCGTATTTCTTAAAATCTAATCCTTAACAGAACGACAATCATTAATACATGAATTAATTCAAATATTAATGAAAAGTTGTCCAGACGACGAAGATCCATGTTTCTATAAAGCATTTGTAGAAAACATATGTAATTCATTTTATGAAAATTGCGATTTGATTGATTTTTTCCGGCTGTTACCAGACCTTTTTGATAAATTTGTTGAACCTATTCAAGAAGAAAGAGGTTTGAAAAAATCTTCTGAATAATTTTCATGTCCTAGTTCATAACGATCATTCCAGTTTATATTTTATGTAGCAACAAGAAATGACATATCTCTGTTGTGCAATGAATTGAAGTCATATTTTAATGAAACATTGGATAAATTATATTTGCAGGATATATCAGCTGGTGAGCTCAGAAGTATCAGATCTTTATATAATGTGTAAACATAATTATTAATTATAATTGCTAATTATAATTGTTACGTGTAATTGTTAATTGTTAAATATAAATAGCTAACTTTGAAGATCAACTGCCCCAATGGTCGTTATATTTGTTAATTGCAACATTCTTAGGTTCATACATTCCACAAAACCTTGATCAGCGTTACTTCGCAACAAAAGCATGTGAGAAACCGAGGTTGCCGAGAGTACCAAAAAAGCAAAAATTGTCACATGATAGCCCTGCAAAGGTATATTCTAATGTGTTACTATTTCCTTGGCTTTTTATCATCTCTTAGGTATCAATGACTGCGGTTAAGGATTATAAGCGTGACAACGAATTATTAAAATCACAGCTTATTAGAAAAAGAGTATTTGAAAAATTAAGACCGTCAATTATAGGACCTCATCTAATTTCATTTTTAACTATAGCTTCCACAACAATTAAAAGGACCTCAATCATTTGAATTAGAACGAGTTTTGGCTATTTTTCAAAGTATATATTATAATCACAGAAACATTCAAACTATTGATATACACCAACAGGTTTGTAGCACGTTATAGTTTTTTAATATGAACAGAATATTAAATATCAAAACGTCTTATTCTATTTAGATTGAGTCGTTTGTTGCACATCATCTTGTTGTTTGTACAGTTCCGTATGATCGTCTGGGAAGCCGTGAGTATCGATGTAACGTAAGTTATCATTGTGTCAAACAAGTTTCCCGAGATATCGGTTTTGATTTATCAAAGTATTTAGATGAATTCGACTATAATTGATAAACATGTAATTTTTTGTTAAATTTATAAATAAACAAAATAATACGACTTTTTTAAAAATCTTTTTCCTGAGCAAGGTCATTGTTGGGTGTTCGGCATGATCAAAAACATTTGGTATGCTACTTGTTCAAATTCATGCCAAGATTAGTGATAGTCAAGTCAACCTAGGTGGATTCTAGTCTTTAGTCCCTAGGTTAGACAAGACTTGGTCCAAGACTAAGTATGTCTCAAAACTTAGTTTTAATCAATCAAAATAATTTACTAGCACTAATGCTTAGTTAAACCTAAATGTACCCGCTCGGGACCATAATAAGAAAAGAGAATGCATTTACAGAGAGCAAAGAATATAGTGTTTTTATAAGTTGTACCGAGCTATACTGTGCATTTAAAAAGAATTACATAGAGCTTGCATTTAGGGTTTACTGTATAAGCGCGAAATAACGCTCGTGGGCGTTATTTTGAAAATCGAAACCTTCAAAAATAGTTTAAGTGTTTCGAATTAACGCCCATGGGCGTTCCGAATTAACGCGCACCTTAATGTAGAATATAATCATTGTTGGAAAATGATTTGCAATCGACCCTCCATATGCGCATTCTTTATAAGTGCGCTTCACATGCACTTTCTTCCTATAAGTGTTATAAGTGCACTTCACATACTTTCTTCCTAGAAGTGCACATCATTTGATCCACCTAATGTAATTTAACATTATATATAGATTAAATTCCATAAGTACGTATTCCGTAAGCGCACTTTTCCTAATTACTGTATTGGATTCAAAAAAATCAACCCTTATTTCACAATAACGCACAGATGGGCGTTATTTCGCGCTTATACGGTAATATATGTGTATCATTTACGATACTAAAGCAGAACTCTTTATACCTTTATACCGCGTAAAATGAACGTTATATTACTAGGAATGTTTGAGTACCAAGAGCTTGATGTTTGTTAAAGTTGTTAATGTGCATTAAGATGAAAGAATATATTATATTTATATAAACAAGCATAAATCAATATAATGCTCTAGTCTATTATATGGATGTGGCGTTAACCGCATAATGTCAAGAGTAAGTATTCAATGTGCTTAAAAAGTGAACATTTAAAACCAGTGATTTTAACACCTCAGTTGCTATAACTCAAAAATAAATCAGTATTAACACTCGAAGTTCTAAGCAAAAATGTTCAGACCTCAAAAAACCTTTTTGTTATTAACTTTTATTGTTAATCCGTCTTCAAATGCCCACCAGGCATATTGGCACCAGATCAGGTACTAGTGCCTAATGCCATGCCCGTGTCTATAAGCACAAAGGTACCAGGCACTAATGCCGGGCACAAAATGTCAGGCACAAAATGAAAGTACTAAATACCAGACACAAAATACCAGGCACAAAGTGCCAGACACAAAATGTCAAGCACAACCAAAAAGCCTATCACTTAGGTATTAGTAGATCTTTTATAAGTCGGGTTACAAAGATATGGATGTATTGAGATAAATATTAATAAATTTTGATTTTTTGAAATTTATTTTGAATTAAATTTTTAAACCAGTCGACAATTTATTGATCTTAGCACCTATTCGGGGGATATGGTTATTAAAAAAAAAAATCTAATCTGCACCCAAAGCCTTTTTATGTTTTTGTCAAGATTTATTGGTTGACAAGAAATCTAATCTATGCCCAGAGTCTTTTTATACTTCTTGTCAAAGAAATCTATTAGTTGACAACACCTAATTTATGCTCTGAGCCTTTTTTATGTTTCTTGTCAACTGACAAGAAATCTCTTTTATGTTTCTTGTCAAGATTTATTAGTTAACAAGAAATCTAAGGCCACGCCGACCCATTTTTTTCAATTTTTCGAAAATTTTTTTTTTCTATTTTTGACATTTATTTTGTTCCGGTACTCTCATCCGATGTCACCCGATGGAGACCTTATTTTCCCGCAATTGTCCAATAGGGTAAATGATATTTACTCAAAAATTTAAATGACCAAGTCGTTTGGATAAATGACCAGGTCATTTGTAATTTGTAAGACCCTAGCGTCACCAACTTAAAAATTTTCGCTAAAAAATTTTCGCAGTTAATTTAGGGTTAGGGTTTGCTATTAAATTAGGTTAAAAAGAGCTTTTTATACCAAAATTTCGTAATGAAAACTTTTTGTTAGTGCAGTAGTTTCATTTAATAGGTAAAATGTTGATTTATGAACGATTTTTTGGTTTGTTTTGATTTTTTCGCGCTTCTCGCGTTACACCAGATCTCGAAATCTGATTGGCTGGCGAAATAGTAGCGAAATTTTTTAGGGTGATGAAGGGTGGTTGGTCATTTGGGTCATGAGGTCATTTAGGTCATTTTCGTATGAAGTAATTTTATTGGCCAGATAGTCGATATGTTATCGAACGTTATGATTTCACTAATCGATATTGTAGCTACATATAAAAGTCAAAATGTTATTAAGTTAATCGACATTTGCATACAAAATAAAGCTGTTCTTCTGAATAACTTTGTATAAGATGTTAATAATGATTAACTTAGTGAAATTAACTTTTATATTAGTTATTATTACTAATCCTATTTTATTTATAAAAATTATTGTTTTGTCTGATAATAAATTTTGATTGGTCAAAAGACATTAGATTATCACTTAAAAAATGTTAAACCAATGACTGTCACCAGACATTTGAGTCGTTGGGTCATTTCAAGTCATTTACCATCCCTAGATAGGACTGGCGGAAAAAATATGACTGCCGACTAGGGTGAGTGGCATGGAGGTCACAGGCCATTTATCAGTGTAGAAAATCAAAGTTCAAAGAAAAATTCAATCAAAGTTCCGAAATATTCCGAAAGGTACAAAACCGCACGTATATAACCGACCAATCAAAATTAGGTGTTTGGCATGATGCAAGATTTTTAGCCGTGCCATAGCCGACCCAATTTTTGATTCCTTATTGTGCAAAATGAAAAATTAACCTTGCATAACCTTAGATGTTGAACATTATTCTGTTAATTCACATTAAATTAAAAAAAAAATCTGACCGACCGGCTCATGTTTTCAGATTCCATGTAATGCAAAACGAAAAATCAACTTTGCGTGGCCTAATCTATACCAGGCGGAATACGTAATGTACGATTATTACCTATTTGGAATCGAGGTAGCTAGAAATTTGCAACTAACTAATCATTGGGTATTGAATTGTAAGTGACATTTAAAAATATGCTCATATTTGATACAGGTTACTAATTTATACAAATAAGGGACAAACCAAATTAATGTTAAATGTGGCGACTGAAGCTGAGATCGTCTGAAGTTGAGATTGGGGGTCTCTATTTAAAGTCTATATTATCTACTAATACTCATTTATTAATAAAACTAACCCTAAACCCTAACCTAACTTTAAAAAAAAGCTGATCCCAAAAATTTTTAATATTTAATATTAAAATATCTCAAAATCTCAGCTTCAGCTGCCATATTAAATAATTTGAAGATTTAAAAGAAATATAGAACGATGTGAGAATCATAAATTATACAGTAAATTCAAAAATATCAAAGAATTTGATAAAGGTGAATTTTCAACAGTGTATTGTGCTGATTGTCTCGCGATCTTCTCACAAGATCGGAAATTGTCCTCAACATAAAACAATTTATATATGTTTTAGAGTACATTTAAAGAATGCAACATTATACCGTAAAAAACATCTCACACAGGCATCATTTCTAGTTTCAAAAGAGTGTTAAAAAAAGTTAATTTAAAAATAAGATCTAACAAAATCTTACTTAATTGACAATTCGCGAAAGAAGGAGAATTTGTATTAATAAAATACATAACACTTAATATAAATTACATATAAAATACAAAAATCAGCATTCCTGACTATGTAAAATTAATTTTTTATTAAGATAATATCTTGTAGACTTCTAATAAAAGTTGTAGAGCTAGTTTTTGTGATTCCAATGATAGTTAAATCGGTAAAATTAGTTAGGTAAATAAAAAGTTACAAGCAATTAAAATTCAAAAAATTTTATAAAACTATAGGAATCATGATTCCTGTATTATTATGTTATATTATAAAAATCTCCCCCGGTTAAAATTCTCCTTCTATCGCGAATTGTCAATTAAATAACGTCTCTTGGTAATTGCTACTATATTATCCAAATGTTTTAATAATATCAAAAGGCAGATTAAATAAGACAAAGATAGAATTTACAAAATTATTGTTTTTGACTCACTAGAACTATTTTTACTGATCCAACAAAAAAAAAAAAACTATTATAAGTTGGGATGATTAAGAAAGTACAGCATCCTAATAAAGCTCTCTATAAGTGCGCCAGCACTATCATGCCTATGTCCGTGCCTATGTCCGTGCCTATGCCCATGCCCGTGTCAAATTTTTGTGCCTATGCCCGTGCCCGTGCCAAATGTCTATGTTCAAAATTATCATGCCCATGCCTATGCCCATTGTTGGGCACAGGCGCGTGCTTGGGTTGCAGACCCCTAATCCTAATCACCTTATTATAAAAAAAAAAAAAGAATGTTGAGCACCATTGGTGTGATTTAAAATTTATTATTAAAACTTGGATTCCTTATTCATTTTAAAAATTTAATTTCTACAGTATGTTATAGAATTTAAAATTCATTTAAGTGAATTTAGAATCAATTTAAATTAACTCCCGAATTACAAATATTCCGTATCCATCTACTACAATGTGCATAATTCTGGATAGATTTCACACTTGAACACATGTAGTCAAGAGCATTATTCAGGTGGATTATTTTAATAATTGTGGTAATAGCATATTCGAACTATTTTTGCAAAGTTTGAACAGAAATATTACATCACGCGTATTACGCAGAGAAAGGCGCTTGATGCGGGATTGGTTAGGGTCGTTAATGGATTGATTTGAAATTAGTCTCAACCCAAACCAACCTTGAATACTAAGTTCTAAACCAATTTTGCAAGAATTGGTGAATAACGTGACGCGGAGCGGCACGTGCGTCAATCATTCGTCAAATTATCGTATTTGGCCAATGGGGAGTTATCGGTTGAGTTTTAATTTGAATAAACATATTTATCCGTCATCTTACTATGATCAGATTGCCAAATAACTTAGGTTATCCGGCAAACTCATATGATCATGAATTATTTCTTGTTATTTTTTTTCATGTATGCTTATTCAAATTAATAATTCCCTATGAATCATGATCATAAATTGTCAGTTAACACCATTATTGCGCAAATTGGCGAATACGGTAATTTGACAAATGATTGGCTACACATATGGGCGGATTTGACTCCAAATCGATTATATCACATTATGTGATAATTTGGGTTAGAAACATTATGGCGTTAATACAAATTTATCACACGAAGGATAATTTTTAAGGCTTTTAATAATACAGTATATAATTCAAAGAAATATAATAAATTTATTAATAAAAATAAATAGTAAGTCTAATTTAAAAAACATGACAAGTCTCTTAGAAAATAAATATTGAACGCTATCATTTTCGAAATTGGTCTCATAATATTTTCACAATATTTTCACACAGAGTATTTCACTTTACACCTGTACTTTTAAAAATATTTGTTCCATAATAAATATTTCAAAATTTTTGTTTCTCGATCTTCTATGCAATTCATATATTTAGCACGATAACCTAAAGACTTTAAAAAAAGAGGTTTGTAAATATGAAGGTGCTAAAAAAAAAAAAAAATAAATAAACAAAAGACAGAAAACCTGATATAAAATCTTATTTAAAAGCTAATATTTTTAGTTTCAATACCTTTCGCTCAGTTCTACCTATTTCTACTCATTTCTACTCATTTCTACTCATTTCAACAAAAACCCATTTACAACCCATCTACAAACCGCGATTGCGAGTAGATTCAAGAGAGAATGATTGGTTTAGAAATCATCTGATCGTAATATTGATTTTTAGTGTAGGACAAATTCGTAATAATCCCAAACCAAATTTATTTGATTGGCGCAAATTTGAAGATCTTATTTACAAATTCACGATCATCACAAAATTTACATAGTGATCGGAGCCAAATCAGCCCATATGACGAGCCGCTCCGCGGCATATGTTCATTTGCCAAATTGTGTTATTCACAATTTTTGCCCAATAACAGATAATGTATACTTACATCATAACCATGAAAAAAAATAGCGTAAAGAAATAATTAATTTCATGATTATATGAGTTTGTCGGATAATATATTCCCAATCTGGTTTGGGTCCAAACCAGAATACTCCAGAGTACAATATTCCCATTAACAACTCTAATGCGGGATATCGGATCCAGTGTTGGCAATTGACATAGGAAATTTTATTAAGACAGAATTGGGCATCTAAAATTTTATATGTCCATATGCCCATGCCAAAACGAAATTTTATTGGATATAGTCCAAATACCAACACTGATTGGGCCTATCAAGCAGGGATGTAATAAAAAATATTATTGCCTAATTGTCTAATCATCATTAGACCATTAGATTGTGTCTGTCTATTGAGTCTATTGGGTTGTCTATCAAAAAAAAAAAAATTTTTAGGCAGCTTCAATTTCTACTCCTGTACTCTCTATATTATTTAATTTTGAATTATGTAAAGTATAGTCTAGTCTATTCACAATCCTGCTAAAGGGTATACGTATCCAGCTTTGACAATTTTATCAGCCAACCCAAATTTTTTGACTGTTTCGGTCATTGGCCGGCCAAAAACATAAAATTGGCTAAATTGGTCGACCAGAACTTGGTTTGACTACTAAAAGTGCCAACACTAACGGTAGATCTAAAGGTTCATAGAGTTTCATAGAATTTCGTAAGAAGCTGCGTAATAAAAACTTAACAAAAAAGTTTTAGTTCATTTTCAAGTTTTAATTAAAGAATGACCGGACTACAACATTTGTTATTCGTTCATTAATTGCAGATTATATTTTGCTATAGATAATGAGATTGCACCTACATTTATTACCTTTCATTTACAATAAGTAAATATACAATGTATCTATAAGTGATCTCGCTTTTTCGCTGTTCAATGATACGGGCATAAGACCCATTCAACATTCTTAAACAAGAATAAAAAAAAAAAAGAATAAGAAAAGACCATTAAATTACTACTTACTCCTCATTTCAAACCGAGAACCTACTTCAGCAAGTTGTACTTCCTTATTATTGTTTTCACATACACATGGTGCCTAGATATACAATATATCCTAATGCAATGATATCAAATTAGAGAACTCAAATATTCTTACGAAAGAAATATAATCATTTTCGTTAGCAAATATTAATACTCTTTTACTGTCAACCTTCGGAACTGAAAATAAATATTCGAAAAAAATAAAGAATTGATGTCAGAACTTTAATATGCAATTACTATGAATAATTTTTACTTACTCGGCGGTCTAAATTAGAATTGAAATTGTGGAATATTAGATGAGAATATACTTGTGAAACAGCGCCTTTATTTTGGATATCATAATGAAGAATAAAATTATGAAGAGAAAAATACGCGGTGAGTCCATAAGGAAAAATGACATATAACAATTCTATCTAAAATAAAAAAGTTTAATCATTATAGTTATTATATCAGTCAGATAATATTTTAAACCAAATTACCTGGTTCATCACTATGTTCGTGTAATATTATTAGATCGGTGACTTCGTTGGCTCTTGCAGACGTTGACCATATCTTTAATAACATAATTCCCACGGTTTATATACTTTGAATTTGGAATAATCAAACGCATTTTTTATATAAAAAAAGTAAAGTTAAAAATATCATTTACAAAATACAATGAATTCATATATATGTTTATTACCTGAGCGATCCTGCTGTTTTGATCACGTGATATTGTGTGAACACTTAAGATCATGTATTCCAACCAGCGTTGGAAATCTTATGTTCTCATGTTCTCATGAGAACATCACTTTTAATATGAGAACATTTACAAAATTTAAGATGTTCTCTATTAAATTTTTTTTGAGAACATTAAGTTTGAAAAATATGTTCTCTATATAAATATATAAAGTAATAAAACCTATTTTTATTAATATAGCATATTTATTATTTATTTAAATATTTAAGAGATGTTAATAGCTTATTTAAAAACTAATATACAAGATGGGCCAAGCCAATAACATCTCCAACATTATATAAAAGACCTCAAATTTTAATTTTAAAAAAAATAATATAAAAGTTTTAATCTTATTATTAAGAATAATTTAGCTTTGTTTATATAGTTTAGTTAAATAAATTATATTTTTTATTATTTTATTACAAGTCACTCTCGTTATAGTGAAGTCCTCGGGCTGTAAAATTTCTTCACTATATTGAGAGATTCACTATATCGAAAGCCTTTTATTATAGTAATAATAACTCTGTTCTAAAAAATTTCTTCACTATAGCCAATCTTCACTATATCGAGAGTTCACTATAAAGAGAGTGACTTGTAGTGAGAGTGTATAAGAAATAGTGAGAAAGAGTAAGAGAGAGAGAAAAATAGAATGAGAGAAAGTGAGAGAAAAGAAGAGAAAGAAAGAAAGAGAAAGAGAGAGAGAAAGAAAAAAAAGAAAAAAATTTTTTTCTAATTGAGAACATAAAAAATTTTTGAGAACATTAAATTAAATAAATATGTTCTCATGAGAACTTAAATTTCAAAACAGATTTCCAACACTGATTCCAACTCATCACCAATATGTGAAGATGGCTCTAAATGATGCAAATAGGTAAAATTTACCATATAATAGATCAAAAACAATTTAAAAAATCAAATACCTGTTTGGGCTTTGTCGAAATTGAGATTTAGCAACTTCATAATATAATTCAGCTGCCATTGGATTTCCTTCTATTATAATTAAAGATATTGGTAAATAATAATTAATTCATTATTTAATTTATTTGACATAACTGATATAACCTTTAATAACTTCTTTTATTTTTTCTTCTCATAAATTTGTTTTTCTTTATTTTTCAAATTTTTTCGATATAAATATTTCCACCTAAGGCGTGTTTGTCTGCGAGTTTTTTAAAATAAAATTACTTACCATGTTTTATGTTGAAAAATTTTTATAGTAACACAATCTATATATATACACAATTTTTTGGGATTGCGATCTGATTGGCTACACAGACAAAATATTCTGAAATAAACAACATATTTTATACGATATCCACTACAAAGTTATACTTTAGAAACAAAACGATACTATCACGAAGGATTTAGAAATTACTTTATAAACATTTATTCTAAGTATTTAAAATAAAGTATTCAAGATAATGAATATTTATTATCTGAACAAAAATATTTAATTTCATTTTATTCGTGGCAAAGCAGATGTGTATTAAGAATATTTATTGTCGCGGTTGAAGCTGGAAATTAGGGACCTCAATTTAAAAATATAAACCCTGCCAAAATCCACTTATACTCTTAAATTATCAAATTAATCCTAAACCCTAACCTAATTGTTAAAAAAAAAAAAAAAAGATGCACCTCAAAAATTTTTGAAAATTTCATATTAAAATTTCCATGACATTTATTAATCTAAATTTTTATATTTAAAATAGGACATTGAATTTTTTTTTAAAATAATGGGTATGACAACAATTATTAAGTATTTAAATAAACTATTTATTCAACTTAATGAAAATTTTACTTTTAATTTTATTTTATTCGCGACAATGTAATCTGCAACTTTTATTAATCTAAGTATCTAAAATAAACTATTAAAGTCCATTAATCTTTATTATTTATTTGCGTTAATAAGTTGGTAAGAATAAAAATTAAAGAAAGATATTATAGGTAGAAATAGGTTGGCAATATTGATGATTATATGAAAGAATCCAATCTAGAATTTACAATTATGAACGTATGATCGAATGGATACCATTTAATATGCGAAATTAAAAAATTGGCGAGAAAGTATTTTTATTTTTTTTTTACACTAAAGTTGGTCTAACATAAATTAGTCAATCATATGAATTTCATGCCATAACTATCCTTCTAAGAACCATTCTGTCTGTTTTAGCAGAGCTTTTCGGTTTTCTATATATCATTTATACTGAACTCGTAGGTACCTACGGGCAGTGTTGTCTTGGGACACGGACACGGACACGGACAGCGGACAGTCCGGGACATGTCCGCCCAGAATTTTTTTTGTCCCGGACATTCGGCGAATCAACACGTAATCACCAACCAATAAAATTCGGTGTACTCTCGTAAATTATCATCATTTTTTACATAACCCAAACCAAGGTCTGTATAATTCCGCAATTTGATTGGTTTTACCCAGCGGACATGTCCCGGACATAGTAGGGACTAAGTTAAAAATTAGTAGGACATTGTCCGTGTACAATATCGTGTTGGGACATTATTGCGGACATGTCCCGGAAGTCCCGTCCCGGACTGTCCGTGTCCCTGTAAAATTGGCGGGACAATGTCCGCGTACAACACTGCCTACGGGCTTTGCGGGCTGGGCTAGGGCATCAAGTTCTGAGTCCTGGGGTAAGGGTAAGGGCTCAGAAGTCAAGCCCTTACACAAATGGGAATGGCTACCCAGCCCATGCAGAGGTCTAAGTATCAGTTATTTTCAAAAAAAAAAAAAAAAACCTATTTTTTCTAGATTATTATGAAATATGTAATATAAAAAAAAATTTGTTCAATTATTTTTAACAAAAATATTCGCGTTTGATTAATCACTGATCACTAGATTTTCTTTATTGACATTTATTTCGCGTGAGGATGATATCAGCATTTCTCACATGAGGATCTCTAGTTTAATCAAGAATAGTTACCGGTAACTGCAAAAAATTAAACCTCTCTGATAAGATTCACAATGTCTAGGGCACATGCCCACTATGTATGCCAGGTTAATGGTGGCGCATTAATCAGCCACAGCTATCTATATGGGCTGCCGTCAATAGAAATCAACATTTCGAAAAAAATTAATGCCTTAACTTTCACCGCCAATATCTCGATGAATTTCGAAGCTATTTTCATATTTTAATAGTCAAAGAAAGCTTAGATCTTAAGCTTTCTTTTGACTATTAAATAATGAGAATTACTTCGAAATTCATCAGGATATGAGCGATGAAATTTAAGGCATTAATTTTTTTTCGAAATGTCAATCTGGTTGATTTCTATTGACGGCAGCCCATATGTCATGAAATTGTTTTTTTCTTTTGAATGAAAATTTCCACAGTTTTTCATTAACCGTCCTATATTTATAAATTGAAGATATAATGGAAATATGTAATATTCAATGCACTACACCGTAATATTGTAATGTAAATTGTAAAATTTTAGTTAATTAGATTCAGAATTTATTATAAAAAGGTTTATTATAAAGAGAGTTGAATATAAATAGAGTGAATACATATATTATTATAGTAATTTCGAATGTATGGTTAATAAAGCTTATAAAATTTTAGTATTAACAGTGAACTCCTTTAATAATTAGAAAATGCCATTATTATATATATTTTTTTAGATATTGTTAATGTAGATTATAAGAAAAGTTTCTTTTATTTAAATAATTTTTTTTATAAATTATATAGCACATATTATTAGCCAATTTACTGCTAAACTTTTAACGCGTATTACGTTAAGAACTTTGAAATTTATAATTTATAGACATTATAAAAATAAAGAGTATGAATATTTCTTTGAATTCAATAACAACAATATTAGAACTTTTTTGAAAATAAAAAGGACGCGTTTCAAGTAATGGCTTTAGAAAATGGTGTTTTTTCGTTCTATTAGAATTTATAATTTTATAATAGTTGTTATTAAAATTTTTATTTGATGAAATTATTTTGGCTGAATAATTCGCTACCAACCCGGCACAAATTCATAGAATTGCAAACAGATGTTACAATATACATAATTGAACTTTTTATATATTTTAAATGAATGTCTATAGATGGATTTCGGTATCTTTTATATGTACGAAGCCAGCATTTTTTAAAGCTTCAATTCTGTCTTGAAATAGTCATTATTTCCTTGATGGCCATTTCTATTATCTGACATCCCTGGCATCACTTAGGGTTAGCATTTTTATTAATTGTAAATATATGGGTAAATGGAAATGACTCGGAAAAATTAGATATAACCGAAATAGTGATGGCATCTCTACAAGTATGTTTTCATATACAATATACTGTATATAGATAGTAACCAACAACATATCAAGTTTATGTAATTCTGCTTAGCCTAAGGGTTGTAATTGCCCTAACATATTAAAATGATAAAAAGGGACAGAGGATAGGGCACAGATTGTACGTACGTGACCGTACTTGTTTAAGCCTCGCGGTCGTGGTTTACATGATTATTAAAAATATTTAACATGTTGATACACGTATACTCTTATAGATGGGGTGAAATTACTCTTCTTAATAAGAAGTTTTTGTTGAACTTGCTGAAATTATTTGATGGTGAAATTGGTGAAATTAGTTTTCAATATTAAAAATTAATTCAAACTATGTCAAAAATTAATTAAAACTAAAGCTAAATCAAATACAATAATTGTTTTAGGTTTAATTTATAGATATATTAAAAATGTTGAAATTATTGTTGAAACTATTATTGAAATTAAAAATGAATTTCACCCCAAACTATATATACTCTAAATATCTCTAAAAAGGTTTAAAATTCGCTAGTTCAATTGCTCTTTATTATTATAATAAATATCTAATGAATAACAAAAAGTGGGAGCTACTAGTTTTCTAATTAAAATTGTAAAGGATCACATGGTACTTCGAAAATAAGAACCTTGGCCTGCGGCAATTCTTGACTATGTGCCAGGTTGGTGGCGCATTAATCAGCCCAAGTAATTTGCGCAAATTAATGATAAGTTTTAACACCATTTTTTTTAAATTATCTCTACTCTAATCGTGTTCTTTTTATTTTTCAAAAAAGTATGATAATTCTTTTCATTTCTTCATAACTTTTAACTTCTAATATTATTGTTTGAATTCAAAGAAATACTTGTATTCTTTTATAATGTTTATAAATTATAAGGTTTAAAATTGCTACAGGCAAGAATGATGACAACTCGTCAAAGTTCTTAATATAATACGCGTATGAGAAAATATTGTCTTTAAAAGTATGATAATAAATCTCAAACAAACAAAACCAAAGTATGTTAGCTAATAAACACGTACTATATAATTTATAAAAAAATTCTTTAAATGAAAAAAAGTTTTTCTTTTAATCTACGCTAAATCGTATCTTTAAAAAAGAATAATAGTAGTGTTCCTTATTTTTAAATGGATTTCTCTTTTAAAACTAAATTTATTTCCTAGATTACTGTAATATACTCTACTTACATACTACAGTACATTCAAACTCTCTTTATAATGAACCTTTTTATAAGAATAAACTGAAAATAACTAATTTTAAAAATTTATATTAGTTCGATATATAGAGGATCGAGTGTATTATACTTCTGTTATATTATCAATTCACAAAACAAAATAAAAACATTCAAAGTGCAGGATGGTTGACAAAGCACACGGTTGAAGTTTTCATTCAAAAAGAAATTTTAAGAATAAGAGATCGTTGTGGCTGATTAATGCGCCGCTAACCTGACACGCATTCAAGAATTGCCGGCCTGCGTTATAATTAGTTTGCCAGCGTTAATTTCAGCCACCTCCGTTTCACGAACATATGTAAGTACGTATATATGTATAATACAGTATATATCTGATATCGATATTTTCAGATACTATTAAGAATAATACCATCTAGTTCAGGCGTTTAAAATTTAAAATTTATGTTTGCTTTCTCTATCATCTTTATTTTTAAGTATTAATTATAGTCAGGTCAAGCAACGTTAGTTTTTTGGTTCTCATGATCCGGCCGGATCCGATTTTACTAAATTTAACATGTTTTACTGTTCGGTAGTTTTTTTTTTTTAAAAAAAAAGAAAAGAAATTAAAATTAAATACGCATTAAAACCAAAGAATTAACTGTTTTAATATATAAAAATATAATAGTTATTACTGTATATTTTGTTTATAAAAAGTTAAACAACTTTTTAAAATATTGTTTAAATATTTTTTTATTTATTTTAATTTAGATTTTTTTTGCAACAAATTTTTATATTTGAAATTTTAAGACTAAAATAAATTATTTATTTTATTTTATAATAATAATAATAATAATAATAATAATAATAATAATAATGTATTTTAAAAAAGCATTAATTTAACAACTTTTATAATATAAAATTATTTGATTTTCTTTTAATATTAACATTTTCAAGATTGTGGTTTTATTGTTTAAAAATTTTTGCTGTATTAAATTCTAAAAAAAAATTATTACCGGTATACAGTTAGACCAGAACCCAAACAATCTATATAATTTATATTTGAAAATCTGCTAATATGTGTTCTTTTTTTAAAAAAAGTTATATTAGAAAACTAGATATTGGGCTAAAATGTTATACTTGAAAAAAGATAATATTAAGTAAAGTATATTTGAAATTATGCTAATAAAATAAGTATTATAAAGCTTATATTTAAAAAGTGATAATAAAAAATTAAAAGTAAGTTATATAAATATATATATATTTTTTTAAGAATATTATATATTATATTTTATTAGTGAATATTGTTATATTATAAAAAAAGATAAAAAAGATTAGTTTGAATTCTTTTTTACTTATTAATGTTATATTTTAGTTAATTTAAATTTATATAATAGCTAATTTAAATTTATAGTAAAAATAATTTTATTTATAGTAAAAATAATTCTTTTAAAAGCTTGAATTTTTTTACTTATTAATTTGTTATAATTTAGCTAATTTAAATTTAATATATTTTTAAATAAACCTATTTTTTAATAATAGTTAGAATCCAACCAAATAAATATATTATACTTTTTGATACTAATTTTATGTATATTTTTAATATATATTACAAAAGTAACTATCTATAAATATTAAATAAATATCCTTTTTATATAGAGTAAATCTATTTGTTACTGGTATTCTATACCAATAAAAATAAAGATCAGATGTAATGTTATCTAATTATGTAATAAAAACAAAGTAAAAAAAATGATATTTTTAAAAATATCATGATAACTATACATGAGGACAAAAGCATTTCGGGTTCTAAAACCCGAAATTAAAATTTGAAGACGAAATTGTTTTTGACCTATTTTACTTAAAAGACGAAATTATTTGATACTTTTTTTGAATAGAAGAAATTATAAGGAACATATCTATATAAATTTTATTTGCTCCTCCTTATAAAAAATTTTAATTTTTTCTAATAAAGCGAAATAGGCCTTTTTCAAAAATCAATTTCGGTGGCATCACTAATGATAACTGAAATTGTGACTATAAACACATTTCTTTTTTCAGCAAAACAAATTTCTTGTAAAATTCTATAAAATTATTTCTAATACTACTCTTCTTCTAACTACTCCAATTCTAATGATAATAAATTTATATGTGTTTATATTTGTTTTGATTTTATATTATACAAAGAAGTGTTATTGCTGGAAACAAGCAAATTTTTTCTTTTATATATATTTTAAACTATTAATAAAATTAAAAATTAAAAAGTAGATTAAAATTATTATTTTAATTTTATTTAAATTTTGAATAGTTTTTTATAATAAAAAATATATTAAGACTTTTATTTAAATTTTATTTATTTTTGATTAATTTTTATAAATATAAAAAATATAAATTAAAATAGAAAATTTATTAATTTACATGTAGTGTTTATACACGAGTATAATTTATTGATTTACAAATTGTGTAACGTATCAATCAAAACAATGTTTACAAACGAAAAATTAAACCCTTGCTTATGGTTAGGGTAAGGGTGGGATTGAGATTATGGCGAGGGTTATTTATACCAAAATTTCTCAAGGAATTTTTTTTATTAGATGATAAAAGGTGGTTTCATAATCAAAATTTTAAGATATCAGTTTGTTTTTACATTACCCGTGTATATACACTATGTGTACAAATAGAAATTCTCATTAAAATATCTTTTAATTTTATTATAAGAATTTTATAAAATATTACTATAGTAATATAATGCTATCTCTAATCAACTAATTAGAATACAAGATTAGATATACTGTAATATAAAATTAAAGCATTATAAATTTTTTAAAATCATCTATAATTTGAAATTCTGTTTATAAAACCATTTTTTGTACTTTAACAAAAAAAATTCCTTAGTAAAGTAACAAAAACCAGTTGACTTTTTGAGAATAAAATATATTAAGAGAGAAAAAAATAAGTAAAACTTTGATAAAAAATAATTAGATGATTAATAACATGTTTTTTATGATATTTTGGATTAGAAACTCACATGCTACTCTAACTCTAATCCAAACTTTTACTCTAACTCTAACTAATAAATTAATTTATTGTTTTAATTTTCTGTTATACTAGTTCTTATAGTATGCAATTATCACTATAATGATATTTACTAAATTTATATTATAAAAACTGCTTTAAATTTTATTGTAAATTTTTTTTTAAATTTTAAATTTTGATTTTTAAAATTAAATAAATCTAATTATAAAGCAGTAATTATTACTAGAATGCTTATATTACAAAAATATATTAAGTAAATAGGATTAGGTACTAATTAGATCCTCTAAATAAAAATGTTCAAAATTTCTAAAACTTAAAAAACTAAAATTAAAACTTTTTGTTTAATTAATATTATAGTATTATATATAAAAAATATTGTATAATTTTTATAGTTATACTCTAATTCTAAAAATATCTAAAATAGTAATAATTATTACTTGTTATTTTGTTTATTTTATAAATAAATATTTTGTATATTTAAATCTAATATTAATAGATCTTAAAATTAATATCATAGCAGTTATGCTTCAAAATCTCAAATTACAAGGTTGTTAGTCTGAATCTATATAATAGTAATTTGTAAAAATATTCTAGCTAGACTAAGCTAAATTAGAAAACTAAAACATCGCAAAAACCAGGAATCCAGGATGTTTATAGATAAACCTAATTTTAAAATAGATAGTGGTTTACAATTTTGATAAGTTTATAATAACAAACTTATATTAGAACCCCAATTTGAAAATAACCAAAAACATGAGATATAATATCGGTAAGAGGCCAAAGTCTAATACTAACAAGATACTTTATGAACTCATAGTAGTAGTTGGTACAACAAGTTGCTTCTGGGTAATTAAAACAAGCTAGAAGATGGCAAACTGTATTAGTAAGGAAATTATATATATAAAAACAATTGTTTGGATATAAAACATGTGCATAAATAGTACTAGAAAAACTGTTAAAAAAAACTAATATTGTAATTTTTGAATTAATATATAATACAGTAGTTGTACTTCTAGATTTTTAATTATAAAATTGCAAGTTTAAGTCTAATAAAGAGATAAAAATCATGCTATAATTACAATTAAAGATTAATTATAATTATAATATAATATCAAAAATCAAAAATCAAAACAAATAAAAAATAAAAAATTCTAAATTAGAATATTACTAATAAAATTACAGTTATAAACATATGTATAATATTCTAAATAATATTTGAAAATACTCTAATATAAAAAAAATATAAAATAATTTTACATATTATAAAAAATCCTTATATAAAAAAGGCCAAAAACAAAAAATAAACCAAATTATTTTATGATTTTTTTAAAAAAATTAATATTGTATAATTTTTATAAATATATATTAATATAAATTTAAAAAATTAAAACCAATTTAAATTAGACCATGTTAAATTAATTAGTTGGTTTTCATAACCTTGCCGGGTCAAATTTGAAAACTTATAAAAAATTTTTTTATATGTTTTAATAACCGGGTGGAATTTATTATAAAAAAAAATTTTTATAAATTTTATATATGAAATTTAAAAAAAAAAAGAAAAAAAGCCGGCCAGCCGGGTTTATAAAAGTTTCATGTTATGAAAACCAAGTAATTAAATTTGTACGGCCTTACATTGTAATATATAGATTAGATTATATATATATACAGTTATGATAATAGTTAATATAATATTAATAAAATATTAATAAAATATATATTACCTAATTTATATATCTTGTTAATATTATTATTTAACTACTGTATTAATTATTAATATTAATTTTTTTCGAACTAAAATTTTGGTAACAAAAATTATTTACTATAGCATATAATACTTAATATGATATATTTCTATTAAACTTAAATATAAATATATTAATAAATTTTGATTTTTTTGTTATGTATAATATAAAAATTTTTTTTTTGTGTGTTAAGGTGAGGTTGTATAATATAAATTTAAAAGTTTAAAATTAATACTGTACGTACGTATAATATTATATATACTTAAAAATAGTTGTTAAGTAATAAAAAACATTTATTTGATTAATTAGCTATTTTAATAATATTAATAAATATAAAAATTAAGAATTTATTAAATAATAGAACTTAGATTGATTTTAAGCTTTATTACAAGTCTAATATATAGTAATAAATATATATATATTTAATATATACGTGCGGTATTTATTACGTCGAAAGAATGAATATATCAGATATGCTTTCTATACGTACAGTATGTACAGTACGTACGTACGTATTGGTGCTTGAAAAGATAATTTCGTAATACTGTAATACTATATATCTTTTTAACAAATATAGTAATACTAAATTAAAATATACTATTTAGGAAAATTGAATACGTAAACCTAGATTAGAGTAATACCTAAATTAGAGTAATAACTAGATTAGAATAAGCCCAGATTTTAATTTTTTATAAGAACACATGATATAAATTATTTTTTAATTTTGATCATCGTTGGGCAGAATTATGTAGTTATGGTAAAAAGACACGCATTAATGAAACATTGACAGTTATACAGTAACATAAGATTACACGTAAAAAAAAAAAATCTAAGAATAACAAAAAGCGTGTAGATACATTAAATAAGGGGGCAAGTATTTTCGCTGTAGAACTCTGATCAAAAAAAAAAAAAAAACTTGTATTACTTGTCAACAGTTGACATACCTAATATTTTAAATTTTGATGTACATGTGACATAGGACAAATTTTGAAAACAATAGGTATATGCAAAACCCATTATCATTCATTTTTAAAATATGTTTCATTTGATGTCATTACGATTTATTTTGTACATCCAACACAAATTTTTTTTTACCACACACGGGACTTTTTATTTTTATACAGTAAATCGGCTTACTAAGAATATTTTTTAGTATTTGATCGTAGTTTTTTTTAATGCATCACACAAAAAAAAAAAAAAAAAAACATTTTATTTGATCATCCATTCCATAGAATGCAACGCAATATAATATCAGTTTTTAATATTTAACATGTTACATTTGATAAATAATCAACCTTACATAATTCTTTAAGAAAGTTACCAATAGATAAAACGTGGCAATCAATGTCATTTTAACATAGTTAATTAAGGCATAATCATATGGAAAACTAAACATGATATTCATTGTTAAAAGAATTTTTTTTTATGATTATGCATATATATACAGTGTATATATATTATTACGGTATATATTATATATTATATATTATATATTATATATTATATATTATATATTATATATTATATATTATATATTATATATTATATATTATATATTATATATTATATATATTATATATTATTATAATATTATGTGTTATCTATAGAAGTTTTAAAAAAGATTTACGTATTAATTTCATATAATTCATAAATCAAAGATCAAAAGATCCTTACAGAAACTTACATATTAAAAAAGCGGATAATAAATTTGACGGTCCGGAATTGCCCGAAAGGATCATTCTAATTAACCAGTCAGGGGGTATAATTTTCATAATTTAAATTTTTTTTTTATATGCAAAGAAGTATGCAGAGAATTGTTTGTTTTTTTTTTTTATAAAGCTTGTACAAAAAGTTGTAAAAAGTTCAAAAATGTTACAATAAAGTTACAAAAAATTACAAAAAGTTACGGAGCGAGTATCACATGTACGGTTATGTATGATACAAGATTTTTTTTTTTTAACTAGGTCAAATATCAATAGTTTTTTTTTTTTTTTGATTATAAAAAACTTGATGAAAATCGAGTTATTTACATGAGTAATACCAGTTGCTGAATAATAAACCTGCTAATGCATGTTATGTAAATATTTGTTAAATTGGAAAGAACGAATAGGATTTACAGGGGTTGCCTTATTTAAAGAACGAATAGGATACTTTGATTATTATAACCTATTATTAACCTAAAGAGACGAACTAAAGAATTTTTTAATTATTTATATAAGTTGTAACATATATATATACACACACACATATATATATTTAAATAAGTTAAATAAGTTGTAACATATATACATATATACATATATATATATTTAAATGAATTAAAATGAATCAAGAATTTAAATTTTTTTTTTTTTTTTTTTGAATCGTGTACCGGTAATCGTGTAGTAATAATCATAAAAAAATGGATGAAAAGTTTTTTAGCCAACTAGAGATACATTTATTTCATTGACATATCGGTATTGGAACTTTTTTTTTTTCGATAATTTTGTATGTAAAGTAAATCTAAATATCTAAATCTAAATCTTTGGTAATAACTTATCAATGAAATCATAAATATGTGAAAAATCATAAGTTATGTCGTGTAATCTCAATTTTAATTAAAAGAAATTATTCAAAGCATGAATATGTGAAAAATTAATGATTTTGTCTCATGTAAATTAAAAATTGATTAAAATTGATTTCTTCTAGGTATTCCCCTGATAAAATTATTAATTATGAATTACGCCTTGTTAATGAATTATTACATCAAAAAGTTATTTCCTTTTTTTTTTTTTTGGTAATTACTGTATATTTCAAACTGATTAGATTTTGTGAGCACGCTTTACACGTTTTTAACAATAATATATATATATATAGTAACAATATTATGTAGCATTAGTCACAATATTATCAAAAATGACTAAAATGATTAAAATGATTAAAATGACTAAAATAACGACACTCAATCACGAAACTAACACGCGTTTATGTAACATTTGAAAAATTGGAAAACAATCATAAATTGAAATTTAAGGGATCATTATGGATGATGACCATTCATATAACTCGCGTTTTTTAAGTTTCAACCAAGAATTTTTACGAAAATAATTATCTTAAATCGGATATTTCATAGTCAAGTTTCGGTAAATAAAAATGGTTATATCCGAATAATAAAAAATTTAATTCATGTGATTCATTACCGATTCTGCGGTAATACATAGTACGAAAATTATTTTAAATACTATGAATTATTCTATTAATATTTTATTAAATGTTCTATTAATGTTCTATTAATATTCTATTAATATTTTTGTTAATGCTATTAATATTTTATTAATATTCTATTAATATTTATATAAATATTTTAATTTCCACCTATCTGCTATCTGCTATTGCTATCCACTATTTGCTATCTGTTATCTGCTATGTTACTGTACAGCTGTACAGTACATACGTACCTACTGTACGTACTGTACGTACGTATCTTCGGTTAAACTATTATGATACATTGATACATTATGATACGTTACTAACAATTCGAAGAAAAAAAAAAACAAATGACCAAAATAATAAAAACATCAAATTAGCCACATGTCAACAAAAATGCACTTCAACGTATGAAACTGCATATATACAGCAAAAAAACATGATTTTTATATATCGATATATCAGTACATAACTGTATAATAACTTTAATTAATTCGTACGTATGTACGTATAATTCGTAATTCGTAATCGTAATCGTAATCGTAATCGTAATTGTAATTGTAATCGTAATCGTAATCGTAACAGTTAATAACTTAAATCGTAATACATAAAATAATTATCTATCTACGCATAAACGTATACACGTATACGGGTATACAGTTTTAACATAACAGATAAAGTTATGTGTTATCGGTGAATAACTTTTTACCGTAAATATTTCCGTAAATATTTATTTAGGTTTACTCTACATTTAGTTATAAACTAATATTTTTAAATATATTATGATGATGATGATGGTGTAATTGTTTTTTGTTTATATGTTGTTTTAGGTATTATCCATGTTCAGATTATTCAGATTATCTAAGGACGAGTCTACCCGAATGAACACTTTTTTTTTGACAAATTCCAAATAAAGTAATTCATGTATATAGAATTTTTTTATACGTATAGTACGTACTGTACGTACAGTACTAGTTTTTTTGTAATAGCCTGTAAGATCTACTTAATGTCTTTAAAACTTAACTATGATCTACTATTGTACTATATATCAGATATATATTTATGTATATAAAGTTATATTGTTTATACTATAATGTTTATGGAAACACAAAAGAAAAATATTGTCAAATAAAAAATAATTACTGAAAAGAAACGTATCACAATGAACACTAAAATGATCAGAAAGGAATAGAGAGGGAAACTTCGGATGTGACCTTTGTATCTCTAATACTTCTTTAATCAAATTGTATCACTTTGATCATCTTTTTTCTTTTAAATTTTTTTTTAATATTTTTTCAAATAACGTTTTAACTGACAAAAGATGAAAAAAAAACGCCAAACCCTAACAATGACGAAACTTTGTAACGTAAAAAAAACGTTCTTTTTTTCTTTTTACCAGGACTTTGAAATGATAGGTAACTTTTATAGTGAAATTTAGATGATGCAGCAATTTTGTACATATGAACATATGATCGTTCATAAATGTATTATTTGTACTACTAATCTATATATTGATACAGTAACAAGGATTAAATGACAATTAAAGATTGGTTGGTTTTTTACTTTAATTATGTGTTATTAACGTTAATTGGGTGTATCAGGTATAAAAAGATTACGGCTGATGAATTATTTATTAGGTAATGTTCATTATTATTATAGTAATATTATTATAGTACTATAGTACTGTAATAGTATTATATTATATATTATATCTGATATATTTTATCATTATTATTTTTATTATTATTTTTTTTTTTATTTTTTTTATTTTTTTTATTTTTTTTATTTTTTTTATTTTTTTTTTTTTAAAATAGATTGATGGATTGGTTTGATAGATAAACTTTTTATTTTTCGATGATCCAATCTATATCTGATCTATTTAAAGTTTTATTAAGTAATTAGTAGCATTATTATTACGTAACGTAATACTGTATTATAGCTTATATTACGATTTAGCACGTGATTTACAGTTTTTTTGACACTTTTTTTATTCAACTTTATTATTAAAATTTACGCACTTTGCTTACTTGCTTGCTTACTTTACATTACATATGTAAATCAATTAACTTCTTTAATCTTCTCATAATCGATCTAATATATCGTATTAAGACTGTATTAAGAATGTATTAAGGGGAGGCGCATAAATTTTTACTTTATTATTTATTTGTTTACTTAGATTTTTTTTAAAAAAAACAACCAATTATCGCGTAATTTTATATGTGGCGATTGATTGATGTATTGATGTCGTGTGATCATATTACAGTTATTATAATAATCATATTACAAGTATTTAAAAAGAACAAATCATGTCTTGTAACTGGTTTTTCGGTCTAAACATTTATTTTTGGGGATCCCGTAATGTAAAAAATGTACTTTTAATCTTTTACGTACTGTAGTAAGATGATTGAACAACTTTGAACAACTTTCCGGATTAGGTAAAGTTTCCTTACTTTCCCCTTTCCTTGTTTGATACTCAGGAACAATTAACTTCATTATTTTTCGTTTTAAACAGTTAAAAAAAACTCACGCCACAAAAAACAAAAAACTGAATTCATATATCTTTAGAAAAAAAATGAAAAGAGTAATGAGGTTACGATCTACTACTATTACGTTTACACTCTCATTGTTTTTTTTTTTTTAAAGAAAAATTGACAAAAGATATCTGTTCCAAGAATATTTCCAAAATTTCTAAATTTCTTTTATATCTATATGCGAGAAAAAAAAAAAGGAGTTTTAAACTTTTTTTAAGAATAGTAATGATCTACTTTGTTTTTTTTTATGCCAACTTCTTTTCACTAAAACTTATTAGAAGATTTTCAATTACTATCCTTTCTTTGTGACTATTTATTCACTATTTATGGTAATTACGTGGCTAAAAGTTTATTAGGCACAATGCATAAAAGTACAATGGCAATTTTAATTTCCAAATTTGTGATTATATAACTTTAAATTTTCATATAGCATTTAATCTAGGTTAGGAGAAATTTTTTGAAAAAAAAATAAAATAATCCATATATTACAGTATATAACAGTACATAAAGTATATAACAGTATATTAATAAAGTATTTACATTATATTACATTATATTACATTATATTAAAGTATTTACATTATATTAAAGTATTTACATTATATTACATTATATTACATTATAGTATATTATATTACAGTACATAAGAAGCATTTATTCATTACCTATTTGTTTCATCTCCTCGACCCCGGATTTACATTGCATTTGATTGATTACCGCCCTCACGATAATAATAATAAAACCACGCTCCGACCACCATCTCTTTTAACCCTGGTTCGTTCCATACTTGGTTAAATTAATAAAAAAAAAAAATTTTTTTTACCAATTCTTTTCATTTTTCGGTATAATCGATCCAAAAAAAGTTTAAAATACCGGATCATTCAGGATGAGTCCGGTTAACTGTCTGTAATTTTCTTCCGCCCAATACTAAAAATATTTTGATATTAAAAAGTCAATTGAACTATATAGGGAACGATTTTGTTTTATAAGTTATTTATTAGATTACACCAAAACGTAATTTTTCTAATCTTTTTTTTAATAAACGCCAAGGAAAATTCGACTAATAATAAAAGTATTTATCGTTATGCAATGCATTTAATGACTTTTAAAACGGAAACACAAAATTCTCGGTATAAAAAATGCTTTATTTTGGTTTCAGTCATTTTCTATTACAGTAAATATTTGTCTTATTTGTCGATTCTCTGATAAAAATTTCTATATACCTTACTGCTGTACTGTATTATTATTATTAATTATTATTATTATTATTATTATTATTATTTATTATTATTATTATATAATTAATAATAATCATAATAATACATGATAATAATAATATTATCTTACGATTCTGCAAAAAATTACTTTATAAATCTGCCTGACCGACTTTCTTTTTTATTCTAAATTTCTCTGCGTTCAATTTTCACGCTCAGTTTTATCCAATTTTGGAATTTTAAATCATGTTGACTTTTTCCGGTAATTAATAATTCCCCAAAATTGTTAATTATGATGTTGGGCCCGACAATACAATCACCAAGAAATTGGTCTATTGTCATTAAAATTTTTTGAAAATCTTATACTATTATTCCATTTTCGTAAACATTTCTCATGAAAATTCGTGTACATCAAAAATTTTGGCACCAATTAAATGTTTCTTTTTTTTCGCCAGAATAACAAGCCGACTGTGACCACGTCAACATGAACAGGAATGGTCAGTTGTTGACGTATGTATTACAATTTTTTTTACAAAAAAAAGGGGTTGTTTTCAGGAGTATTTTGATTCCGTCATGGATTTCGTAAAAAAATTACTAAGGAAAAGCAATTTTGAGATTGGATAAAAAAAAAAAAAAAAATGAATGTATTAAATTGTTATTTTTGAAAGCCTTGTTTTATCATTATAATGTAAACTTTATTTCATCCATTCGGACAATATGAAATTTTTATTCGGTGATTTCCTATTTCTTGTTTTTTGGCTACGGTATCATCCGTATTACCTTATCATCGTACGTGACTCCTGCTTGGTGTTACCTACTAATTTCAATTTTCAAACATAACGTACTGTACGTACGTACTGTACGTAACGTATAATTAAAATAACATGAATTTAATACGTAAATTTTTTTTCAAATAAGCAACTTGATTTTTTAAAATATATCACTTAATTTTTTATTAAAAAAAAAAATATTGTATTAACCAATTAAATTATTATTTTATTTTTTAAAAAAAGTTTTTTAAACAAATAAACAAAATTTAAAGGTTGGCACGGACCTCATGCTTGACCAAGCCAACTTGACCTATTTGACCAATTTGACCAGTTAAGTCAAAGGTCAAAATCGGTCAAATAATATATAAAATTTATGTTTGTAAAGATAACGTAAAAAAAAACTATATTATAAAAAATAAAATTAAAATTAAAATTTTTTAACGGTTAAAAAAAATATATTACACAATCTGTATTGCTATGTGATACAGTATTACTGTATTTAAAATATTTGTCGTATTTGAAATAATAATGGTTATGATTATCTTAATTTTACATTATCTGTTATTGTATTACTACTTTTTTAAAATTCTTGTTTTTTTCAAATATAAAAATTAAATTTTTTTTTTTTGTTTTATATTTAATATTTTATTTAAATATTTATTGATTTAGTGTTTTTTTTTAATTAAATTATAATATTATTTCTTAGATTGTAGTAGAATATAAACAAATTTGTTTGTATTTTATACTTTTTTAACTTTTGATCTACTTTTTAAAATACTAAAAAATTTAAGAATTTAATAATTTAGCGTGAGTGCGTCCTAAAGATCCGTGTAACGTGAAATCAACCAACTAAAATAGCCCGTTCTTTTTGTTAGTTAGGGTTAGGGTGAGGTGTGAGTAATCCATAGGCGAGAATAAATATTTTATAGTAAAATTTTGCAAAGAATTTTTTTTGTTAGAGCGCGAAGAGTAGTTTTATAAGCAAAATTATGAGCCACTAGCGATTTTTTATTTTACGTTACACCTGTCCTACGATCTGATTGGTTTATCAGGTGGGTGCGTTACAACGCACATGCGCCAAATTATAAAATCCTATATATATATATTTTTTTTTTAAGGTCAGTAATTTAATAAGTTACTACAGGGAATATACTATTTAACAAATTACATGCAAAAATAAAAGCTCAGACTAATTTATCTGCAATCTAAACCCACTAGAGTAGTCAAAAGACTCATCTAGTTTTGAATGGTTAGTATAAAGTTTGTTAAAACACTATACTTAACTCAGTTACTAGACCATAAATCAAATTTTTCTAAGAGCCATTCCTAATGAGAAACAGTGGTTAGGATTAATATATAATTAGTTTGGTTGCCTATATGGGAAAGTTTATAGTTTATATTAAAATTTAACAAAAATATTTTTTATTAAAATTTTAAATAAGTTTATTAATTACTATTAAACTGCTTAGTTATTGGCTATTTAAAAAAATAACATATTAGCTCATTTGATTTTTTGGACCTTTTCTCAATAAACCATTATATAAAAATTTGCTCCTAAGTAATATTGAAAAACTAACAAACAAAGCATTTGTTACAACTAGCAAAAAAGGTTTTTTGATAGCTAGACAAGTTAAAAAACTAATAAAACTTAACAAAAGAGCTATACTAAGCTATAAAAAGAAGTGCTTTTACCATTTGTTGAAATACTTAGATGTTTTAAAATGGGTTGAGTATTGTTTGATGGGGTAGTAACTATTAAAAGTAAATTTAAAAGCTAATTTTCAAAAAATAGCCTTTTTAATCTACTTTTGGCTTATAATTAAATATATAAATTTATAATTTTTTATAAATAATCCTATACACACACCCTGCGTTGTACTAATTTATCGCGACAAATAATTTTATATAAATTAATATAAGGTTAGAGTTAGAGTTAGGTTAGAGTTAGAGGTTAAAAAAAGCAATAGCTTATAACATAATTTTGCAAGGAATTTTTTTTGTTAGAGCTTAAAAAGTGGTTATGTAGATGAAATTTTTTGATATTATGAATGTTTGAAAATATCGTTATACAAAGAAATTTGCACATTATATCTGATCTTCAAATTTAATTGGTCAATCGTTTGGGTGCGATATACAAGCACAACGCGGGGGTGCGAAGCCTAGGAAACTCCATTTTTTATATATTTAATTATAAATATAAAGCTAGTTAAAAAGATTATTTTTGTAAAAATTCACTTTGTAATAAATTTTTATACTATAACTTATAAATTTTTTTTGATAATCATTGATTATAATTAGTTGATTTTTGAGTCAAAACAAATTAGCCAATAGGAATTTTTTTATTTTAATTTACAAATATTAACTAACTTAATTACTTTTAAAAGTATCTATATTTAATCTGTTATAGTAAACTTTATTTATACTAACTATATCTGTACAATCTAATTAATATTTTACTAAAAAGAATCTATAACCAAGCACATTATAATTGCCTTTTTTTGAATCTTTTTTTCTAGTTTTTTAATAAAGGGTTTTACTAATAAAAAAAAACCAAAAAACAAAGTATAGAAAATAAAAAAAAAGAACTTTTGACTTTTTTGTATATGTAATATACTATACTTTATAAGATCTGGTAAAATATGAAATCAAAACAATAAATTAATTCATTAGTTTAAAGTAAAGTAAGGATTAAATTAGAATTAAAGTAGTATATTTTATTAAATTATTTTTAATCCAAAATTTTATAAAAAAATTTTTTTCTTAAAGTGCAAAAGATAGTTTTATAGTCAAAATTTTGCATTATAGCTAATCTTTGAAAAAAATCATAATTATATTGATTTTACATTATATCTAATTTTGTATTCAAATTGGTTGATTAGCATAGTAATATATTGCCATAGCAATAAATTATAAAACCCTTTAATTATACTTTAAATTAATTCAAATATATATAAATTTAAAAATAATACTATATATTTCAAATTTCTTTTTATAGTAACTCTAATTAAAAACTTCAAAAAAATAGATAATAATTTCTAACTATACTTTTGGTAGTATAATAAATAATAATACAAAAATCTATAGTGGAATTCATCTAAAGCCATCACCTTTTAATTATAAAAAATTTTAAACTGTTATAATACTTTAAAAACAAAAGATTTTTAAAAATGTTTTTTGATAAACTTATAGCTTATTGTTTAAATTATTAAACCATCAATAAATTTTTTAAATATTTTTTATTTTTAAGCCATTATATTAATTTAAATTTATATATGATTCAAAAATTTTGGCATTTATATATAAAAAAAACATAACAAAATTTGAATTTATTGACAAAAATTTAAGGGTAGAGGGTACATAGATCATTTTTATATAGTTTTTATATGGTATTTTGAAATTTTTATATAAAATTGACATATGCTACTAATAAAACTTTTTTAAATTACAACTAATTTTTATTAAAATTTTACAAAATATAAATAAAACAATTTATCTATTATGGTAAAATTTTGAACTATTATTATATTAAAAAAAAATATACTTGCATATATCATAAAGTTTTTCTGGGTTGGCCAAAAATTTTCTGGGTTGCACAAAATTGTTAATGCTGATTGGTCAATTTACGTAAATTTATAAGTTAGTTTTATTACTAAATTTTAATACCCAATCTTTAAAATTTCATATCTTACTAAGTTTTTAACCAATTTTAATGATTTTACTATCATTAGAATCAGAAAAGCCTGCTCTACAAACTTGGCTTAAAATATAATTAGTTTACTTATTATAATTTTCATAAAATTAAATATAAAAAAAATTTACCATTAAGTTTATATATAATTTTAAAATAATACCCCCTACCCTTAAATATTATTAATTAATTTTAAATTGTATTAAGTTTTTCTGCATTTTTATTGGATAATTATGTTACACTGCAGCTAAAAAATTGGCGCCTATATATAAAATATGTTGGCTTTAGGTGAATTCTACCGTAATACTATAATCTAAACTCAAATACTAAGGACAGTGTCATTAATTACCTGATTATTTTTTATCAGAGGCCTACTCCCCCTCCCTCTTCCTTAATATATAAATAGTCAGGTTCTTATATATAATTTTAACTTTTTTTACCCCCTTCCCCCCCTAAAAAATCACCTGATTTTTGTTACTCTCCTAACTCTTTTATCCCTTGTACTAGTTATGAATCAAAAAATAACAAAAAATTGCTATCTTAAAATTTCAAAAAAATTATTTTATTTAATTTAAAAAATAAATTAAAAAAAAATATAATATAAACAAATAGAAAATTTTTAGTTTAAACTACAAGTAAAGCCCTTAGGGCGCTAACATTTATTACTTAATATCCATTTACCATAGGGGCTTACCCCTCACCCCAGGTAAGATCTATAAATAGAATTTTAGCCAATCAAATTTAACTAAGGCAAAATTTTTCTTGACCTTCTACCCCCTAAAATATTACTAATACTGTAATAAATATCAGCGCCCTTATTTAGTGTTGTAAATTTTGGCTATTCAAAACTTTTTTTGATTTTGTTTATATCCAAATTATCCAAATGTCCAAAATTGTTCAAAGCTTGTTCATACTTTAATAATTAATAAATTTGTTTAGAGAAGTGACAACATCAGGTGATTTTTTAGAGGGAGAGGAGTAAAAAAAGTTGAAATTATATATAAGAACCTAACTATATATATATTAAAAAAAAGGAAGAGTGATAGGCCTCTGATAAAAAATAATCAGATGATTAATGACACAGCCTTTAAAAAATATAAAATTATATATATTTTTTAGATACTAAACACTAAACATATTTTAATTAAATTAAGAGAATAGAAATTTGTCACATCCGCGACATGTCATACCCCTGATTCTGACCAATCAAATCGCACGATTTTGTAAACAAAAATTTTAAGTTTTAAAAACTAAAAATTTTATTAGTAAAATGTAAAATAAATAAGCAATATCAAAGCATATAATGTAAAATTTTATTTTAAACAACTTTTTTTAAGTCATAAAGATAGATTGTCTTAGTAAAACAACGTTTTATATAAAAAATCAAAAATTTCGAATGTTAGCATATATAAAACTTTTTTTTTACTAATAAAATTTATATTTATGTTTATTATATATAAAATTTTTTTATGCTAAACAACTTTTTCTAAGTTAAAAAAGTAGATTGTTTTAGTAAAAAAAAAGTTTAATATGTGCTAACTTTTGAAATTTTGATTTTTCTTATAAAACGTTTTTTTTACTAAAACAATATATTTTTTTGACTTAGAAAAAGTTGTTTAGAATAAAATTTTACGTTATATGATGTGCTATTTTATATATATTTTATACTTTATTAAGTAAAATATAAATTTTTAAAAAATAAAATTTTTGGCCTATAAAATCATGCGATTTGATTGGTCAGGGTGTGAAAATTTATTTCTCTTAAATTAAAATAGGTTATTTTAAATAATTTCACTTTATTTAATTGCTCAAGATTGTTTAAAATTGTTCAAGCTATTATTCAAAGATGTTTTGTAACAATATTGCCCTTATCTATATATGTGCCATATATAATACTTTATTATTTATTGGCAAACAAACCATATAACTTTTTTATCAATATACAAAGTAATGTTTGTTACTATTAAATTCACTTTTATAAGTAGTAAAAATTTAAATTATCTTAGGACAGTGTCATTAATTACCTGATTATTTTTTATCAGAGGCCTATTCCCTTCTCTCTTTCTTATTATATATATAGTCAGGTTCTTATATATAATTTCAACTTTTCTTACCCCCCTAAAAAATCACCTAATTTTTGTTACTCCCCTTAGCAAATTTTAAACACAATACTATATAGTATTTCTAACATTTCAATATCTCTTTATTAAATGACAATAAAAAATATGAAATGGCTATTAAAGTACAAAAATTACACTAATTATTTTATTTATTATTTGGAGAATATTACTTAACATAACAATAGTAAAAATTATAAGCAAATTATTTAAACTCTAGCAACAATTCCTATATATATAAAAGAACAATTAATACAATAAGATGTAGTAATTTAAAAAAGTTGGTAAGTTTTACCTCAAGTAGCAGTTCTAGAGTTCAAATCCTACTGCCAACACTTTGAAAAGATAGATCTGTGTTTTAAATAACTGCTTTTTATCAATCAGTTAGATACTTTACCTGTAGCTTTGGTTACTATTTTGAATAAGAGCTTTTGGGTAAAGTTGTGTCCTGTTATATAGACAAATTCAAGAAACTGGCAAAATAGAAACCCATTTGGCAAGTCTGAGTAAGAAGGTAGCAAAAATCTTTAATGATGCTACTAGAACAAAATATCAAAAACCAGAGCCAGAGAACTGAATAACAAAAGATCTTCGAAGAAAGAATTTACTAACCTGGCTGCCAGAGTTGTACCAAAGAAAAAGAATTTATATTTCAGAAATAGGTACCAGGAGAAGAAAAACTATAATAGTACTTAATGCCAAGGAGATCGATTATTTTAGACTAACTAGATTGAAAGTTTGGAATATATCAGAAAAAGACCAATAGAAAAGTTAATAGAAAGATAATAGTAGATACTGGAGTCAGAGTGAATTTTACAAGAGCAAAAATAGGTAATAGTAGTAGTTTGAAGGAGGTCCCGGACATGTAGTACAGAGGTCATACGTTATGCATTTCAGCAAAAACCCCTGAAATTTGAAAAGCAAAAAATCAGTTTTTGGCAATTATCTTGGCATTCAGTGGTCCAATTTGAATGAACTTTTTTTTAAAATGAAGCTCTCAGTGAGGCGCATCTAACAAAAAAAGTTTATTCAATTCTGATTACTGGATCAAAAGTTATTTAAATAAATAGATTTTGTCGTTTTCAGCAAATTAGGTCAAAATTGGCCAAAATCCAGTTATGACCTATATGAGAGATGTCCGGGGTCCTTTTGAAGAGTATCCTCCTAACTGCAAGTATAAGCCTTAGTAAATATATAAGTAACCGAAGTATAGGTAATACCTGTATAGAATAGAAAATGCTCTACTAAGTATATTATGAGAATAAATTAGTTTTAAAGGAATATCATTAGCATTTGGGACTGATCTTAACAAACTAATATATCGAAGGGCTATACCAGTGATACAAGTAGGATTGGCAGGAGGAACAAAGAACAAAAGATTTAAATAGGCAATTCTCTAGTTGGGTTGCAGGCATGATAGCTAATATAGAACCTTTATGCAAACTGTTTAAATTAGATAATTAAAAGTTGTATAAATAGCTAGTTGTATTTTCATCTATGTAACAAATTTGGGGTGCCAAAGAGGACCCCTTGATCTATAGGCTTGAATAAAAAAATCTATCACTAGGGTTGTGACCAACCCCTTTTTTTAAATTACAACATTACTATTTAGTTTGGATTTTAAGTTAGAATTTCTACTTAATTTGGGTAATCCAAACCCAAATATATATTTCATTTTGGTGAATAGTATCAAATTCAAAAACAATTAATTTATTAAATAAATTTTATATATTTATAATGCTTTGCAAAAAGATATGATCTATAATTTTTGTAATAATAATCAAGAGAAATTTTAATATATCTTGATATTTTGTTGAAATCTCTTAAAATGTACAATTTCCTGTGGTTTACATAATATCATAATCTGCAATAGTTAGGGGGCATCCATAAATAACGTTATACAAGAAGGAGGGTTGGACAAACAATAATGTTTTTCTCAATAAGTAGGGGGTCAAAAAAATATAACGTAATTTTTTTAGAAAAAATTGGCTAAAAATTGAACTAGTGGTCCAAATTTAATGATTTTGGTACCATTCGATTCGTCTCAGTGAGAGGAGTCGAATGGTACCAATTTCATTTGATTTGGACCACTGGATCAAATTTTAATGGCCAAATACTATTGGTTATTATGTTTTCTTATAAAATTATTATAAAATCAATAGTTTTTTGTGAATAACTATTGATCCAGTGATCCAAATGAAATGATTTTGGTATCATTGGATTCATCTCACTGAGACGAATCGAATGGTACCTAAATCATCCAAATCGGATTACTGTATCACAATATATTCAAGTTTTTGTAAAATTATATATATAAATATACAGATTTTAAAAAATTTTTTTATATAGTAGAGGGGGGGTCAAGCGCTACTATGGGGGGTACATAACGTTATTTATGGATGCTCCCTTATACCTTTTTGCAAACCACAATAAAAATATAATATTAAACCTTTAAATTATTTAAGTTGATATAAGTTAACAGATTAAAAAGATAATTAAACAAAAGGTTAATTAATGTGACAGATTAAAATGAAATCAGATTAAAATAGGGTGTGACAACCTAGAGAAGTGGCCAGGTTGTCACACCCCAAGCAGCAGGTCGATGGTTCAAATCCCACTGGCGACGATAACGAAAATTAGGCCTGTGTTGCGGTAACTGTGGCTCATTATCGGTTGGGTGAAAAACCTGTAACCTTGGTTCCACCATCTTGAATGGAAGCTCTCGGGCGCAATAGTGTTTGTTACACTGAAAAATTCAAGGAACCAGAAAAACAGAAACCCGTTTGGGAAGACCCGAGTAAGGAGGTAGATTACGATCTCCGACGGTGCTATCATAAATAAGGTCGGTACTAGGATCCGAACGAACCTTACAAGGGCAAGGGATGTACCTCGTGATTCGATCATCGGACCGCGTGGTACTGAAAATCCAGAGGCATAAAACAACGAAATGGGACGAAGTTGCTCGACTGGTACTGGATGCCTGCGGGGTAAATTAGCCCCAAGGCTGTTTGTGCAAGTTAATTGGTGGATTCGTATATTTAGATCAGAGGGTTTTGAATAGGCAATACCCATAGCAGATTGCAGGTATAGTAGCTAGTGTAGAACCTGCGGGCGGACTACTTAAATTAGGCACCAAAAGTGCACATGTGACTAGTTGTACCCTCGTCTTTGTACACAACCATTTAATTAATAAAGTGTGGCCCAATAAGCTAAGCAAGGCTATAGTCTAAACGTAAAAAAAAAAAAAAAATCAGATTAAAATGAAATTTTTCTATTTTTTAAGCAAAATTTTAAAATTTTTTAGAAGACATTTTTTAGGGGTTCTTTTAGCATTAGGGTTAGGGTTTAGGGTTAGGGTTATTAATAAACAAGTATATATGGGTTTTATAAGCTTTAAAGGTAAGCAAGTAAGGTCCCCAATTTCATTTTAATCTGATTTCATTTTAATCTGCGACAATTAATGCTAGAAGCAATCTATTTGGTTAGCTTAGAGTTACCTGTAAATTATAATTGGAAATACTATATACTAGTGCCATGAAAGAGTGCATATGAAGTTAGACAAGTAGAATTAATCAACTGAATCTAATTTAGAATCACATATTAAATCCTAATAGTATCCTAATAGTATTATTGTTAGTGACAAGTATAAAAAGATACATGCAATAGGCAGACCAAAGATTCGTATATGTAATCTCCTACCTATAGAAATTTATAGAATTTATGTAAATCCTATACCCAACCCTATTTTTTATGTAAAAGTTTGGGATTTTGGCTATAATATAAGATGTATATCAAAGTGTTTGATATTATAGCAAATCAGAAGTATTTTTTTGAACCTAATAAATACTGTTTGGAACTCTATCTAATTCTAAACTAGTGAATTTGGTGTGCAACAGGACCCTGAACAATATATATAGAGGTTACATTAGATTTGATATAAGATTTTTATAAATTTTATCCAAAATCTGCAATTTTAATTGGTTGAACCTTATTTTAGCCAATTAGAAATGCAGAAAAGTAGATAATGCATCAATGTAACCTCAATTTGCATTGTTTGGGTCCTGGTACAACTCTATCTATTATCCATAGCAGAAATTTTGATACAAAAAAAAAATTAATTGATGATCGCCAGTCAACTAATGCATAGTCATAGCATAATATGATGCAAATTACTATGTAAATCACTTATAGATAAAATGCCATGATCATCTAAAAAAATATTTTTACTAAGTTAATAAATTATGTTGACTAATTGAAAGTTGTAGAGCTCATTGAGATATATTTAATAGTAGTTAGATCATTAAAATCAGCCCAGTAAAAGGTAGGGTTCCTCAAATTCAAATCAAATCAAATATTGGATCAATTTGAATTTGATCAAATCAAATTGATCCTGATTTGAATTTGATTTGATTCAAATATTTGAATTTGAATTTGATTTGAATTTGAATTTTTAATAGTAATTTTCAAATCAAATCAAATATTTGTCATGTCAAATCAAATCAAATTTGACCATATTTGAATTTGATCAAATCATAAATTTGAATTTGATCAAATATTTGATTCAAATATTTGAAGATCAAATCAAATTGCAGAACTCTAGTAAAAGGACCCCGAAATATACATAGGTAGGTCAGGTTAATTATAGGGTTACTAAAAAAGAAAAGATCCGCAGAAAAAACTTCAAAAATAAGCAAAAAAATTACTATAAATAGGGGACGTCTAAAGCGGAGCCAACTCATATTTAATAATTTTTCAATTAACTTTAGGGTTAGGGTTATTCTATATTAGGGTTAGATTAGGTTTTAGTTAGATATATATAAGCAAAATTGCTTTTCCAACATTATTGATTAATACATCGAAGTAGGTTTAGACTACTATCAGTTTTTTGCTTTTATTTTTTGTTTTGCTTCGGCAGCGATCATCAAAATTCTATAATTTGATTGGCAGTTGATCACATGATTTGCCTTCGCTTTAAACGTCCTTTATAAATAGAAAAGATCTGTATAAAAAACCTCAAAAATAAGCAAACTCATATCTGACCTATCTATGTATATTTCGGGGTCCTCTAGTAGATACGATGGTTTTATCAAAAAACAATTAGACAATTATATAAAATTTTATGTAAACAAACATTTGTTTTATAAAATTTTATATAGTTGTCCTATCATTTTTTATGATAACTCAACATCTACTAGGCCAATTTTAATGATTTTAACTCTTTTAGATTTGTTAAAATGAGCTCTACAACTTTCAATTAATTGGCATAATTTATTAACTTAGTAAAAAATATTTTTTTTTGGAAGATCGTGTTATTTCTATATATAATATAGATTATTATAGCAGAAATACTACAATCATCCAAGGAAAAATATTTTTTTTACTAAGTTAATAAATTATGCTGATTAATAAAAAGTTGTAGACCCAAAAAGAAAAGGCATATACCGTTTTGGATATAATCAACAAGTAACTAAAAAAACGTGCAAAACTTAAAGAGAAACCACTAGAAGAAGATTCTAGAAGCTTTGTTTTAAGCAGTCCGGTTTATATGCTGCTTTCTGTTTAATATACTGGGACCTGGGCCGGTTATGCCGAGACAAGTTTATCAATATTAACAATTTTTATTTTAAAAGTCTGAAAAGTTAAACTTTACTCAGCTAACAGTTAGGCTTGGATAAAGATTGATTGGTAGCAAAAGGCCATCATGAAGTCCGATTTCTTTTTTTCATAATTGTAATATATTATTTTTTTCTGCATGTAATAATATAAAAATTAATAAATAATAAAAAGCAAGGTCTCAGTTATAAAACAGTAAAAAAATAAATAAATAAAATTAAAAGTTGTAGAGCTTATTATGACAAATCTAAAGGAGGTGAGATCATCAAAATTGGCCTAGTAGATGCTGAGTTATTATCAAAACGATTGGACAACTATGTAAAATTTTATGTAAACAAATAGATAGGGTTCTGCAATTTGATTTGATCTTCAAATATTTGAATCAAATATTTGATCAAATTCAAATTCAAATTTGACTATATTTGATTTGATCAAATTCAAATATGGCCAAATTTGATTTGATTTGACAAATATTTGATTTGATTTGAAAATTACTATTAAAAATTCAAATTCAAATCAAATTCAAATTCAAATATTTGAATCAAATCAAATTCAAATCAGGGTCAATTTGATTTGATCAAATTCAAATTGATCCAATATTTGATTTGATTTGAATTTGAGGAACCCTACAAATAGAATTTTACATAGTCACCCAATCATTTTTTGATAATATCTCTGCATCTACTAGGCCAATTTTAATAATCTAATCATGTTAAATACATCTCGACAAGCTTTACAACTTTCAATTAGTTGACATGATTCATTAACTTAATAAAAAAAATTTTTCCTTGGCATTTTGTCTATAAGTAATTTATATAGTAATTTGCATCATATTACACTATAATCATGCATTAGTTGACTGGCGGTTCATCAATTAATACAAAGAAATTATTTATAACCTTAAATACAATTTTTTAATTTTATATTACAACAACTCTTTAAAATATATTACAAGTTTCTATTACAAAATAATTAAAAAAAGATATAAAAAATATAAAAAATATAAATACCTAATAGTTGTTATTTAATCTCTAATAGATATTTAGTTAGTATTAAAATTTGTAGCATAGATATTATGACTGAAACCTAATATGATTCCAATAACAAAGTAATATATACATTAACTTGGTATGGTTATAATAGAGAAAAACAATCTGTATTAAGCAATAAATTTGCGAGTAATATAGCAACCTTATTTTTACAAGTTTGTATTAATAATTTAATAATTGCCTTATATGTATATATAGTATTGTATGTATGGTATTATACTTACTACATGAAATTATATAATAATAACAAGTTTGTGATTTTTGGTATAATACTTTTTGGATTTGATTTTGAATGTTTGGCAAAAAGACATTAATAGTAATAATCAATATCAAGTTCAAATTCAAACAAAAACCTTTTCATTAATTTAAATTTGAGTCACAAAAAAAAAGACTTCAAACTTTAGTTATAATAAAGTTAAATCAGCACTTAATTTATATAATTTTTTTATGATTCAAAATTATATATAGAATTAAGTATAAATGGATTGCTTATTAGATTTCAAGATATAAATTTAAAAAAACCCTAATTACAAATTTTAGATTCAACAGTTTGAGCATATAATGAGCTTCTAGTTTTTTGTAATAGATATCATCAACTTGTAGTTATTATGCCTGAAATAAAGTATGAATATAAAGTTGAAAAATATTGACATGAAATAACAAAAACTATAAATAATGTAATTCCAGTTCATATAGTTCAAATAAATTCTTTAATGAGAGTTATCATTTATCGCCAGTGCGATGCATCGCTACTCCCAATCGACCAATCAGGATGCAGAATCAGGTGTAATGTGAAATCGAAGCAAAACAAACTTTTTTTAAAAATTCGCTTCTAACTTAAAATTTTGACTAAGAAACTACACTTTTTTCTTGCCAAAAAAAATTCCTTGCGAAATTTTGGGTTAGGAGGGCCTTCTAACTCGTGCCCTGCCAAACCCTAACTCTAATCGTAATGCGGGCACTATTTGTTTTGTTTTGATTAATGTAAAATCAAAACAAACAAAATGATTGGTCGATCAGGGAGTAGCGATGAATCGCACTAGTGATAAATGTTAAAAATCTTTTTTAACTTCTAATAGAGCTTATCAATTATTTAAAGACATTTTAAATGTTTTAATTTCTAAATTAGCATATGAACATTTGGCAATATTAAAAGTAAAGAACATAGTTCATGTTAAATTAAATGGTAATGAATATCAGATCAGTAAATGGAAACCCCTATAGCAAAACAAACCATTGGGCAAAAAATTTTGATTTTGTAATTTTATAAAAATTATATTCCTATTACTCTAATTCTTCGAGAAATTGAGTTTTTAAAAAAAATTTTTTTTTTTGCCCATTGGCTTGTTTTGCTGTGGGCATCCCCAAATATCATAATCATATAATGTTTACTGCCTATATATTAAATCAATATAATGCAGTTTTAAGTTCATCAAACCAATATCATATCTTTCTTTATAGCAGCATAGAACAATATGAATCTCTTCAACAAGCTTTTAGCTTTTTAATTGAAGATTTATTAACTTTAAATACTGAAAAAATTACTAATTTGAATAATAATCATTGGCTAATTAAATTTTGGTTTGGCTATAACTGGAAATTCATATTATTATTACTTGGCATTAAAGGACCAATAGCTGTTCATTTTTGTTTATATTGCAATTGTAAGAATACTGATTGTTGAAATATAGATTTAGATTACAAAAATTCATATAATACTTTAGGTTACAAAAATTCAAACCTTTTATGTTTTTAGAAAATCAAGATTGTATTTCAGATGAGTTGCATATAATGCTTCAAATCACTGATATTTTATTTGAATATCTTTTCTTAGAATTATCAACTGAAACTGCATTTAATAGACAATCAAAAAATAATACTGCAACAATTCAAAAGCAAATTAAGTTAACAATTCATTCTCTTGATATCAATATATTCAAATTTAAAGAAACCAAAAATTCAAAAAGATGTTGCTAATAGTGTCTGATAAGTTGTCTCTTTTAGAAAAACTTTTAATTAAATTATTTGTTCTGGGTTAAAGATGCAAGGAAATATAAATACTTTAGTATAAGTTTTATTTTTTGTATTAAACAATGTATAAGAGTGATCTACTAGATAATAATATCATTAAATTTGAAACTTCAGCATGATAATGGGTTAAAAATTTCTGCTGACCAACAATTAAAACTAAAGAAAACAAAATTTTACAAGTATGACTATATTATCGTGATAACGTTATTTCTTATATGCATATACTTATATGCTATATTTCAAAATTTATAAAATATTTTAAAACAAAAAAATTATGTCTACAATAGTTCCATATTAAGCCGTCAAATAAAAAAAATCATAACTATGTTCAATTATTTTATAGTGGCACAACAATGAGTAGTGGTAATTCTTTAAAATCTGTAGTATATGAAATATGTTTATATGAAAATAGATAGCTTTATTATCAAATTAATGAAACACCACTAACTTATTCTAAAAAAACTATAAATTTTAAACTAAAATAAATTCAGACTACAAATATATTTTGCTAACAAATTTCAAATATAACTATCAAAAGTTCATATGCCCATATATAATTTCATTATATTCTTCTTTAGTTGCTTGTTCTTCTCAAAAGAACCCAAATTCAGCTTTAACCAATTGTTGTATTTCAGAATCCTTCTTTTTAGTTATTACTTTAATTTCACTTTTTGTTTTCAATTTTTTTTCTTAGCTAGAGTGCGCAAAAATATAGCTGATTTTTTGGTAGCCCTTCTTTTCCTTATATATACATTTATACTTTCATTAGATTAACCGGGATTCAAAGTCTGGTTCTTGGTGAAACATATAAAAAAAAGATTTTCAGGATAGTATATAGTAAACTGTTTGAATCTTAGGCCATTTGGTAACTATAAAAGCAGGACTTTACATTTACAAGAAAAACTAACTAAAATTGGCACAGTACCAACTAAAGGGAAGTCCAGAACTGTACATCGGGAAAATAAATAAGGCTCAGATCTGCACAAATCTGCAACCCTGGAAAATTTTAACAAATTTTGCAATAACTTGTAATCTAGTGGTTCAAATTTAACGATTTTTGTACCATTCAATTCGTCTCGATAAGACAGATCAAATAGTACCAAAATTGTTAAATTCCAATCACTAGAACACAAGAAAATCCCATTATATAAATTTTATAAACATTGAACGATCTTGCCAACCAGTGGTCCAAATTTAATGATTTTGGTACTATTCGATTCCTCTCGATGAGACAGTTCGAATGGTACCAAAAATGTCAAAATTGGATCACAGGTTAACAATTTATTCATAAAAACAATTTGCGGCGCAGTTTTGCGCAAAAATTTAAATTTCTTTTTTAAATTTCTGCACCGCAAATTGTTTTTTACGAAATAACTTGTTAACTAGTGATCTGATTTTGACTTTTTTGGTACCATTCAAACTGTCTTATCGAGAGGAATTAAATGGTACCAAAATTATTAAATTTGGACTACTGGTTGGCAGGATCATTCGATGTTTATAAAATTTACATAAATGGGATTTCTTAGTGTCTAGTGATTGGAATTTAATGATTTGGTACCATTCGATCAGTCTTATTGAGACAAATCGAATAGTACCAAAATCGTTAAATTTGGACCACTGGATCACAAGTTATTGCAAAATTTGTTAAAATTTTCTAGAGTCACAAATTTGTGCAGATCTGCGCCTTATTTATTTTTCCGATATAAGGTACAACATGGTTACATATATTTTTTTATTTTATGAGATATTAAAAACTTTTTTGTTAAATAAGTTTTAAAACATAAAAGTCAATTAAAAGGTTTAGATGGTATTAATTATTTTTATCAAATTAGTATAACCATTAAGATATTACTAATCATATTTTTTATTAATATTTTTTATTATGTAGATCAGCTAAAATCCACCCATATAAGCTACCCCTTCTGATTTTTTTTAAAATCTTAAAAATTCTGTTAGCAGTTACTATATATATAAAAGTCTAAATTTTACTAAATAAACTTCAAAAGTGCTATTAAATAAACTTGTTTAGAACATTAAAATACATCTATAATAAAAATTTTGTATTATTTGTATAACTTTTTATTAGTATGATTTTTAATTTTTTAAAAAATTCAACAATTCAAAAATTAGCTACTTTTACATTTTTTGTATAACTTTTTGTTTAAAAAAATAGTTTATTTTTAGCAACATATAGTATATATAGGGTCTCTATGGAGTTATATCTCAATATACAATTTTTAAAATACAAAGTTTATATTGCTTATAAATTAAAAAGTAAATTTATTTATTATACAGTATTATATAATAATCTTATATGTTAATTTTTCAATTAAATTTCAAAATTAGGTATCAAATTTAAAACAATTTTTTTAAAAATCTATAAATTATTAATAGCATATATATAAATTTTTTTTATATTTAATAGAATATCTTTGAAATTAATTATTTATATTACTTTTATAATTATATTATAGAAATATTTAATCATTAATAATATAAAACTTTTTATTTTAAAAATAAATTAAAAATATTTTTTTTAAAAAATTATATATTAACTATTTTTAGATTAAATATGCAGTATAGAGAAATTAAGCTTCAAAGTCATTAAATTTAGCTTAAAAAAAACATATTGAAATAGTATAATTTAATATAATCTATATATTAAATTAAGTTTTCAAAATTACAAATTAAAAACAAAATAATAAGTTCTTTTAAATTATATCTTTTAAATAAAAAAAAGTTTAAAAAATTTTATATAGTAGTTATTAAAAAATTTAATTTTAAAAATTTAATATATTTTTAAAGTATTTTATATGTTTTACTATATATGTTTTGAAAGTTTTGTTATTGTACAGTAGTAAAAAATTTTACTAAAAAATAATAAAACACATTTTAAAAAACTAGTATTTTTTTGAGCCAAAAAACAACTTTGCTTAATGACTTTTTTTCAACTTTATATAAATTATATAAATTTTGTAAATTTTAATATTGAAACAAGTTACTATGAATAACATTTTTTATTTTATGTCGGGAATGATGCTGAAATCGGGGGTCGTTTAAAGCCTGGTACCTCACGAAATTACCTGAAGTACGGGAAATCACGGAATAAGTAGTGATTCCGATTTTTTTCGAGTTGAAATAGAATCTACATCTTTTTTTTTTTTTTTTAAAAAAAAAAATTTAAAAAAAATTTTTTTATGAAGCCGGCATATTAAAGCTTTAATGAGTCATAATGTGACGTTTAGTTTTATTATAATTTTAGCATTACATTAAGTGAAACATATTGTATTTTTTTTTTTTTTTTTTTT
>QKWP01000605.1:218204-263631 GCA_003550325.1 Gigaspora rosea
ATCTCGATCAAATTCATAAGTTTCCATTTCCAATCCAACAATTAATTGTTGATGAAGCTTGTGCCGTTGAAAAAAGGATCGTGAAAGGTAAAAAACCTCTCGGTTTAACTTTGCCTAGTTGTTCCTGCTTGTTCTTTTGTCGGTACTTACTTCCTTGCCGACATATTTTCCATGAACATGTGTATGGTAATAACCAACTATTAACTTCAAACATGTGGGAGCAATTTCAAAATATGTTTGTAGAAAATGGGTTCGAAATATATAAGCGTCATGAATTAGTGGAAATAGAATTGCCTAAAAAAACTGAAGCAGAAAAAGCCGCTGAAAAAAGGCATTCAATTGTTAATGAATTAATAGAAAGAACCCGAAGTGCGTACTGGAAGGTGGAGGATGAAGGAAACCTACAAGAAAAAGCCAAATTTATTAAAAATTTAAAAAATTCTTTAAATCATATTGTAAATAAATAAATAAATATATTCTTTATGTATATATGCATAACTTATTTAACTTATTTTTATTAAAATATATATCTTAAAAATATTAAATAATTAAAATAATTTTAATGCTACTGAGTTCATTAGGTAGGTATTAGCGGCATCATAATTGGTTTAATCTAATACAAGTTTTAATTCGACGTATACCGGTAATTTTTTATTCATTCTAATACAAAATTATACATAATAATAACTACATTATAATAGTATTAAGTCGCGGTAATTAAGCAAAAAAGAAAACCAGTTCCCAGATCTTACTGCGATTCTATGTTTCAACTAAACTACAAAAAATATTAGTACATTCTAAAAAATTTAACGAAAAACACAAAAAAAAAAAAAAGAATTTAGTCTTTGGTTCTATTCTCAATTCCAAACTAAGTTCAAATTTCCTTGACCAGCGTGAGTTAGTACTCACTAAAGTTCAGAACCCTATCGCCGGTTCTTTGAATTCTAATAAGGCCAATCCCTACAAGAAAAAGAAATATAAATACCCTAAAGAAAAAAGAAAAAATAATAATAAAAAAAAAAGAATACTTAACTGCCAAAGTTCAGAACCGTGTACAGTACTTGAAATCTAGATCCCGACAAACTTATAAACTTAAATATATTAGAGAAATGCCGTGAGAGAAAAAAAAATTAATTCAAATGGTTCACTAATGTTGAAGAGAAGTGCTCGTCTTTGATTAGAGGTTGTAGATTGCGATGTATAAACTTTTATCCCTTCGTATGTTGCGGGTGCTTCGTTTGCTAGTACTTCTGATATTTCTTCATTTCCTTTTCGCTATCTTCCAACACAATTACTTCGTTTTCTTCTAATACAGTCCTTTCATTTTCATTTCCCTCCAAAACACCTTTACCTTCGTCAACTTCAATTTCCTCAAACACAATTCCTTCTCTAATTACAAAGTTATCCGCCATACAAAAAAAAAAAAAAAAAGTTTTTTTAATAAAACAAAAAAAAAAAATACAATACGTTTCACTTAATGTAACGCTAAAATTATAATAAAACTAAATATCACACGATGACTCATTAAAGCTTTAATATGCCGGTTTCATAAAAAAATTTTTTTTAAATTTTTTTTTAAAAAAAAAAAAAGATATAGATTCTATTTTAACTCGAAAAAAAATCGGAATCACTACTTATTCCGTGATTTCCCGTACTTCAGGTGATTTCGTGAAGTGCCAGGCTTTAAACGACCCCTGAAATCGAATGATGCTGAAATCCACATGATCTTTGTATGCAATGGATTTCCTAAAATTTCTGAAAATCGTGCAAACAATCGATCTACACTATGTAATCAAAACAATTGAATGTAGCGGTCGGGTTAATTCAATATATGTCTATATTTTGCATAAATCGCATTCTTGATATCTATATACAGAAGACCTTCTAACTGTATTAAAAAGGCGACCTTAACCCAACCCTAACCCTAAACACGAACTATACTAGATTTAACTAACTAAATTTTTTTTGTTAGTGGTTTTAATAGACGCTTTTTGCTTCGTGGTTAGGGTTAGGGTTAGGGTTAGGATCGCCTTTTTGATACAGTTAGAAGGTCTTCTGTATATAGTATTAAGAATGCATATAGGCGAGAGCACCAGGATGTAGGTGAGATTTTCTGGGTCATGTGACAGCCTGATCTCTGATCAAGGCCGAAATCACGTGACCTCACGTAATCCAATAAACTGCCCTGGACGTCACGTCCTTAAAATATACCTGGGTATAGATACTATTACGTGCTAACTCTAACGCAGCTAAATAAACAATGTTCTCGCATCCACTTATTTGTGCGGGTAATACAAACTCCTGGAAAGAATAACCAATCGGAAATGACTATTCCAGATCAGCCCAGCCTAACAAAGAATTCACATATGTAAAAGAAAAAAAAGCGAAAATATGCAAAAACTAATGTTTAAATCGACCTCGGTGCACTAATTAAAAATTACGGGAATTAAGTTTTACATACAATAAGCATCATTCTAACCTCATAGCCTCTAACGTTAAGGCCCTAACCCTAAATTTTTATCTCGCGCGCTTAGTTTATTTATAAAATCGGATTTTGTATTACTTGTATAAATCATTACACGACCAATGCAACGTTCGTTTTGTCAAAATGTAAGCAAGCACTATTCATGCACTAACAAAGTTTTCCTTGAGCGATTTTACAAGTACTAACTGGAATATAAACCCTAACTTTATCATAATGAAAATTTCATTACGATATTACCCGTACTTATTTGGTGGCAATACTCCGAAGGCATGTAATTTAAATTTTTTTTTTAATTAAATTTATTTTATTTTTTTTTATTGAATGCTGCCAAATTAAAGCCAGGAAGTGAATACTTAAGTTTTCACTATGACAATAATATTACACAATTAAATCACAAATACAATCAGTTCGCCATAGTGAAAATTTAAATATTCACATCCAGGTTTTAATATGACATTATTATTATTTTTTTTTTTAGAACTATGAAAACGAACAAAATGGAACAAGAATCGATACGAAACGGAACGAGAAAACGGGATGGCCAAATGCCGAAAGATCAGAGGAAAGTAAACACGAAGGTTCATCAACCAAACGTCAAAGATCAGAGGAAAGTACACAAAATTTCACCAACCAAACGTTGACAGTTCAGAGGAAAAAGTTCACATGAAATTCGACTACCAAACTCTAAAAAATCAGAGGAAAGTCCACATAAAAATTCACCAAAAAAAACGCCGAAAATTCTGAAAAAAGTCCAATGAAAATTCCCTTACCTACACTAGAGGAAAAGTCCACAAGAACACATTTCTGCATATTTTTGATAATAAATGAATTCCTTATTTTCGTCTTTTTCAACTTCAGTTCCGTATTGATGACAATATCTAACATTACGTGTTCCTTAAGCATCTCCCATCTTAGCAGATTTTTGGTAATAAATGGGCATAACCCAATTTCGCCGACAACCATTTCACCGACAAACAAATTTGACCCGATTTAGAGTTAGGGTTGGCTTACTTTATGGTTAGCGTTGCGTACAGTAAATCGTCGATAAAATGGCTGTCAGCGAAATCTACCAAAACCAAATAAATGAATGCCTTATTTTCGTCTTTTTCAACTCCAGTTCCGAATTGATAACAATATCCAATACTTTGTGTTCCTGCAGCATTCTCTATCTCAGCAGATAAGTTCACCAACCAAACGCCAAAAGACCAGAGGAAGGTGGACACGAACTTTATCAACAAACGTCAAAAGACCGGAGAAAAGTCTGCAAAAAGGTTTCCAACCAAACGTCGAAAATTTTAGAAAAAAGTACTGAAAACCCGGAGTAAAGTCCACAGGCAAATTAACTAAAAAATGCCGAAAAATTCAACGAAAATTTATCTACTAAGCGTCGAAAAACCGGAAAAAATCCACAGGAAATTAACCAAATGCACAAAGTTCAGAATAAATTAAGAGAAAAAAAAAATCCCACTTGAAAGTTCACCTACCAAACGCTAAAAACCAGAGAGAAGTCCACAGGAAAATTCATCTACCAAACGACCAGTTCGCCTACTTATCAAATGTCGAAAGACTAGCATAAAAATTTACCGACAAAACATAAAAAAACGTTCAAGAGAAAGTCCACATGAACCACCTACCACGAAAAAAAACCACCAAACTCGACGACACCAACGACGAAAAAGAGCCACCAAACTCAATGGTATCAGTCTCCAAACATAACGACACCAGTTACGAAAAGATACACTGAACTGGACAACACCTACGACAAAAGAAGATAAAAACAAAATAGAGGGAAGACAAAAAAAAATCCGGATGCATATTTTTATCTATATTGTATAACCGGAGATCATCACCTCGGTTAAAGTAGGTCAGAGATCGATTTTTCACGTGACCCAGAAAATTTCACCTACATCCTGTATCTTTCGTAGTGAGAGTCAAGATCTTTGTCGGTTAAATAGTTTTTTTTTACTAGTTTTTTTTTTGTTATGAGTACTAATTTCTCTCTTTTTTTTAGATGCTTCTTTTCTTCGTCGTTTTTGAAATCATTGTTTTTGGAGTTGTTGTTTTTGGAGTTGTTGCTTTTGGAGTTGTTGTTCTTGAAGTTGTTGTTCTTGGAGTTGTTGTTCTTGAAGTTGTCATTCTTGGAGTTATTGTTTTTGGAGTCTCATATATTTCTGGTATCTTCGTTTTGTCTCTGTGGGAAATTGGTCAAGTTGGTTCTGTTATAAGTGCGTGGATAGGTGAAGTATTTTTTAGTTTGGATTTTTTTTATATAAATAAAGTGTGAAGTTGGCACATGACTCACAAGATTGATTTTAATTGGTTGATCATAGGGTTGCTATGGCGACAGATCGCCATAAAATAACGGCCTAAAAAATTTTAACTTTTATTTAATAAAAATTGTTTATATTATTTATTTAAATTACAGGTAATAATCACTTGTGGTGGACATTAGTTATTTTCTAATTATAAATAAAAAATATAAAATTTTATATTAAATTGTGAAATAATGCGAAATATTATAAAAACCTGTAAAAAAGCATGATAATATAAATATATATATCATTATTTTTTTAAAACTTTTGAAAATTAGTGAATATTTGCAAAATATTGTAAAACAATGTGAAAATATCACAAAATATGCACAATATTACCTTTTGTGAAACCAAAGGGGGTAATTTGTATTTTTTTTGGTCTATTTTGCAATATTTTGCAATATATTTCGAAATATTTCAAAATAATAACTATAATATAACTGTAATATAATATAATATATTACGTCATATACCGCATCGATCATAAGATTTTCATTATATTATGGGCGTAATAACTTATGTAAGATTACATATATATAATTCAGAATGCACAAGAAGAGTTTGCCAAAAAATACCAAAAGTCATAAAAAGTGTTTATCAAAAAGCCCAAAAGTCCACAAAAAGAGTTTCAAAAATGCTAAAAGTTTACAAGAAGAATTTACTAAACAAATATCAAAACTTTACTAAAAAATACTGAAAGTTTACAAGAAAAGATCGCTAAAAAATACTAAAAGTCCTAAGAAAAATTTACTAAAAAATGCCAAAAATCACAAGAGTTTACTAAAAGCTCTAAAAGAATTTACCAAAAAATGCTAAAAGTTCACAAAAAAAGTTTACCAAAAAATACCAAAAGTTCCTAGAGAAATCACTAAAAAATGCCAAAGTCACAAAAAGAATTTACCAAAAAATGCCAAAAGTTCATAAGAAAAGTTTACCAAAAAATACTAAAAGTTTTCAAAAAATTTTTCAAAAAATGACAAAAGTCTACAAGAAGAATTCACTAAACAAACATCAAAAGTTCACCAAAAAATACTGAAAGTCTACAAAAAGAGGTTATTAAAAAATGCTAAAAGTCCTAAAAAAAGTTTATCAAAAATGTCAAATGTTATAAAAAAGTTCACCAAAATACTCAAAAAAATTTACTAAAAAATACTAAAAGTTCATAGAAAGAGTTTACTAGGAAATGCTAAAAGTCTACAAAAAAAATTTACCAGAAATACTAAAAATCCTCAAGAGAATTTACTAAACAAACTGAAAGTTTCAAGAGAATTATTTACTAAAAAATACCAAAAGTCCCAAGAGAATTCACTAAAAAATACTAAAAATCTACAAGAATTTACTAAAAACACTAAGGCTTTCAAAAGAGTTCAATAAAAAATGCTAAAAGTTCACAAGAGTTTATCAAAAAATACTAAAAGTTTCAAGAAAATTTATTAAACAAACACTAAAGTCCCAAGAAAATTTACAAAAAAAATGCTAAAAGCTACAAGAAATTCTCAAAAGTTCAAAGAAAAGTTTATGAGAAAGTACTAAAAAATTAAAAAAAAGTTTACAAAAAGATTCTTCAAAAATACTAAAAAAAAATTTATCAACAAATTGTTGAAAGATCTATAAAAAAGGTTACTACCCAATTCTAAAGCCTAGTAAACTATAGGGTTTTACTAGAAACACAAAATAATTAAAAAAAAGCTTACTTACTACCAATACTAAAAGTTTAAAATCTTTACAAATAATAGTACCAAAGCAATAAACATTAAAATAACAAAAAACTGAAACTACTAATAATACCAAAACAATAAAAACCTAAACTCTCTACAAATAATAGTACCAAAATGATAAAAGCTTGAAAAAAAAGAAAAAAAAATCAACTAACAAAACTACAAAAAAAAAAAAGCAAAAAAAAAAAACTTATCTTGTAAAGCAAAAAAAACAAACAAAGCAGATTTAGATCAAACTAAATTTAGATTGGGCCAACCTGTTGGTAGCAGAAAAGTGTCTATGTAATTATGTAATTTCAATCTAGACCAGAGATCAGATAATCATATGACTCAAAAAATCTTATCTATATCTTGTATATTAGTTGGTTCTAAGTAAAAAAATGTATTTGAAAGAGTATTCATAGGACATGCATATAGAGAGTTAGTTTGGCTATATTTAGGTTCCTATTAAACCAGATTGGGCCTGGTTGGATCAGGTTTTCACAAGCTTAATTATTTTGTAAGCCTGGCCCAAACTTGTTCAAATTTATTATAGATTTAAAAATTTAAGCCCAAATCTAACCAATTTTAAAATTTACTATAGTTTATAAGAGGCTAAACTGGGTCTAAACCTGGTCCATTATTTATGGGCTAATCTGGAATTGCCCAAATTGATTATGTGTCTAAAAATTTGAGCCCAAATTGTAAATTTGCAAACAGGTTCAGGTCGAATTGGGCTTAATCTAACCCAATATGGATTCTAGTTATACTATAAAATTATAAATTATCTAAAGCATTTTTTAAAATTAGGTTTTGAAACAAAATAATTACACGATTTAGAACTATTGAAAATAAAGCTTTAGAACCAGATTCTGGAATCAGGTTTGGAACAGGTTCAAGAACAGGTCCAGGAACAAAGTTCAGGTTCAAGAACTAGTTCAAGAACCAAATTTAAAAACTGGATTCAAAAACTATGTTTAGAAACCAGATTTGGAACCAGTTTTTGAAACTTTTAAAAACCAGGTTTTTTAGATTAAAAGTTTCAAACCAAAAACTAAGTCTAAACCAATCTAACTTAGTTAAAAAAAGTTTACTTTTGTAAGTAAAATTTCCTAATAGAAAACTATAGTTTATTAAACAAGAAAGAGTAAATAAGTTTTGAGCTTTGTTAAAGTCTACAAAAACAATAGCAGAAGTAAATATTGGGTTAGATATATTATTTTGTATAATAACTTTTTCAAGTTTCTACATGTTGATATACTCTTTTTTTGCTTTTTTATTTTTTTCTGAAATTTCAACAAAGCAAATATTCTAACTTACTATATTTTTGTAAAATAATATACAGGTATAGTATTTTAAAATTTAGTCTGAATTAAGTGCCAAAAACAAAATTACATCTCTATATGTTATTTTGCAAAAATATAGTACCTTTTTTAAAAGATTAGTGATATTTATTGTATCTGTTTAGGATAATATATAGTGTGCTTACAGATCCAGGCTAGACCAAACTCTTGTTAAATTTGAATTTGGTCTGGTTATTAAACTGAACTCAAACTTTTATTTTTCAAATTTTAAATTAAGTTTGAGTCTAATTTGGGTTTGAGTCTAAGGTCTGCAAATTATCAGGCTAAGTTTGAATATTTTATATATATATTTTTTGTACTATATATGGTTATTTAGAGTATGAAAATAGAATTAATTAGTAAAAATTTAGAGAATCATAGCATTTTGTATATAGTTACTTCAAGTTATAATCATACTTGCTATAGTTACAACCTTAATAGAGTTAGAAAATTATTTAACCCTATTTTTTTATTTAGTTTCTCTATTTATAATTAGATTAATATAACAATCATTATTATATACTTTTTTAATAGTAACTATATATAATTTATTCTGATTATAATCATAAATACAATTAAAAAAAAATTGAATTCTAGTTTGCTATTTTTATTCAAACTTTGATAATGAATATTTCAATAACTAGTAATCCAAATTGGATAAAATTTTTATAATCGATAGTATCAATATTTCTATAATATATAAAATTTTAGCCAATTTGGTTTGGTAATTCTCAAGGAATCACTTGTATATAATAGCTAATTTTTTTAAAAAAATTGACTATTGTATATGTTGTGTGTCAGATTAAAACTTGCGTCAGATTGAATCTGACGCACGTCAGATGACTATCAGTTGACCAGCATTAAATGATCGGCAACAACTGGCCTAAACTAACCTCTAACTTTACCGTAATTTTACCCTAACCCTAATCTAATTTAGGCTGGGTCTAATCTGACGCAAGAATCGATCTGACGCACGACATATATAAGCAATTACTCAAAAATTACTAGACCAAATTGTTTGAAATTTTATATATTATAAATGAACAATGATTCTATCTATGATAAAAATTTGAGTCAATTTAGATTACTAGTTATAAAAATATCAATCATCAAAATTTGAATAAAAATAATAAATTTTTTAATAATTGACTATTATAAAATTTTCACTATCTTTACTCAAACTTTTGATAATAGATATCTCAATAACTAGTGATTCAAATTAGTTTAAATTTTTATCTTAGTTAGCATCAATATTCATTCATAATATATAAAAATTTCAGACAATTTGGCTTAGTATTTCTTGAGTAATTGCTTGTATACAATAATTAAATTTTTTTAAAAAATTAATTATCATATACAAGCAATTACTCAAGTATTACTAAGCCAAATCGACTAATTTTTTATATATTATAGATAAATATCAATACTATTTAAAGTAAAAATTTGAACCAATTTGAATTACTAGTTATCAAGATATCCATTATCAAATTTTGAGTAAAGATAGTAAATTTTGTTATTAATCATATAATACTATCAATTATATATAATTATTATAGTTATAATTGATTAAAAGACTATATAATTAATCAAACTTTATCAGTTATATAATTAATCAAACTATATAATCAATTGTAATCTATCAAAAACTTTCATAATTGATTATAATAATTTTAACTAAACAATTAATTATATTAGAATTGATTCTCATTTCTATACTAGAATGATAGTATAATTTATTGGCTAATTTAAAAAAAATTAAATTTAAATTATATAAAAACCAAAATTTATAAATTTATTTTTTTTTTGCTATAATTGTACTCTTGCTATAATTACACATTTTTGTGTAACTATAGCCAAAAGTGACTATAATTTTATTAATAAAATTATTAAAAATATTATATTACTTAAAATTTTGCTAATTGATATAACTTCTTGTACTAAGTTAACTTGTTAAACATTAAAAAATATATAAAATTAGTATATATTATTTTACTTTTCTTAAAATTTAAAAAAAAATATTTAATTTTGAAAATTTTTATCAAAAATTCAAAATTAAGCATCTTTGCCTCAAAGTTAAAAAGAATCAAATAAAATATACTAAAATGATATATTTTTGATGCTAAACAAGTTTACTTATAGCCAAAAGTTAGAATCAATTAGTAAAATTTAGAAAATCATAAAAATTTGTATAATTTTATTAATAAAATAATTAAAAATATTATATTACTTAAAATTTTACTAATTGATTATAATTTCTTGCATTAAATAAACTTGTTCAGTACCAATAAATACATTATATTAGTATATTTTATCTTATGTTTTTTAAAATTTGATAAAAAGATGCTTAATTTTGAAAATTTTTATCAAAAATTCAAAATCAAGCATTTTTGCTTTAAATTTTAAACAAAATATGTCGATTTGATGTATTTTTTTGGTGAACAAGTTTATTTAGTACAAGAAGTTATAATCAATTAGTAAAATTTCAAGTAATATAATATTTTTAATAAGATTATTAATAAAATTATACAAACAAAATGCTATGATTCTCTAAATTTTACTAATTGATTCTAATTTCTTGCTCTAAGTAATCATGCGCAACACCAAAAAATAAATATATGATTTTCAGACTCAAACTAGTTTGCAAACTTCAGACTCAGACCCATACCAGACTCAAACTTGACTAAAAATTTGAAACACGAGTCCGGTTCGAAAATCAGACCAGACTCAAACTTAACAAAAGTCAGGTCTGAACCGGGTCTGCAGGAGCACTATGTTTTAGTAAAGAGTTCTAACCCAAGCTTTTGTGAGGAAATTTTTTTTTTGTTAGAGTACAAGAGATAGTGTTTTATAGGCAAATTTCGGGTTATAGCCGATTTTTGTTTCGATTTCACGTTACATCTGATCCTGCATTTTAATTGGTTGATCAGGGGTAGCGATACGCGATATAAAATCTTTTGTATTAAGGTAATACAGTAGTAAAAAAAAAAAAAAAAATTACTTATTATTTTGGCTAATATTATTTTTAGTTAGTTTATTAATTTTTTTAATCTAGTTATATAATTATATACTATAACTTTTTTACTTTATTTTCACAAGCTATGTTGATTATGGCCAGAATTAAAGTTAGAAATTAGTAAACGAATTTTATAATGTAGGTCATTCCGTCCATAGTAAAAAAAAAGAATAATTTATATAACTTATATTTATAGACCAATTTATTCGAACATGTCTTGTATCTATCTAAGATATTAAATTAATTCGAATATACGCGCGTATTATATTATATTTATTATTTTGTAATTATAAAGTTTTACTAAAAAAAAAAATGTTTAGAGCTTTTATTTTATATATACGCTTTATTTTATTTTAATAATTTTTTTTTATTTTTTTTTTTTACTTTAGAACACCGAATACCCGATCGGTTGCTTGAAATATAACAATAATGATTTTAACACCTATTGTGCATTCCCGTTAATCATGATAAACAAAAAAAATTATCATCATTAATTTATCAATCAATTATAAAACTTTTAATGTTGCAACTATTTACATGAGGTTATACGTAATATTAAATATTGGCAATATTAAAATATATATATATATTGTATGCATATTTTTCAAATATAATTATATATACTGTACTTTTTTTTTTTTAAAAGATTCGAAATTAATTAAAATAATAATTTTAATATTTAAGATTAATAAGATACTTTTTAGGCAAAAAACATTATAATAAATAATATATATAAAATACTTTTTTTTTCATTATTATGATACAAAAATATATGTGTAAATAATAAATAAACGAATTAATAGTACATGTATTAAAGAATATACTAACATTTATGTTTAACTAATTATCTATTTTAACCTCTAAGAACATTTTTACAAATATATTTATCTATTGTTCAAAAAAAAAAAAAAATGAAGATATGTTCGAACGGTATTAAATTTTAATTTAACGAATGAATAAAAGTGAGTTAAGGTACTAAATTACATTGAAAATCCTGTGCATCAAATTTTTTTTGATTGATTTCTTTTTCCCTTTTTTTTTTTTTTTTTTTTTTTTTTTTTTTTTTTTTTTTTTTTTTTTATATTTTTATTTTTTTTTTTTTTTTTGTTCGTTATTGTTTAATTATCAACTTCAACATCAACCAGTGTCATATATAATAGTCGAAAGATTCCAGATCTATCAATTATAGGTATATGCAACAAAAAGCAACAAAAGATAAACACATCTTTGATTCTGGTTTTTTTTTTTTGTAAAAAAAAACTCTTTGATTGATTGAAAAATATACAAAAATGAAATGATCTTGTAAATGATTGAAATGATTTCCAAAAAAGAAATGCTGATGAAAAAATTGATATCCTATATAATAGGAAAAAGAAAAAATCTCAAAAAAAGAATTGAATGCAGAAAAAAAAAATGCAAGGAGTACATGCAAAAAAAGAATAGAAGCTTCCCTTCCCCGAAAAACTTCCTTAGAATATCCACATGCGACGAAAAAAAAAACTTAAAAAAATGTATAAAAATATAATACACAAAACCCAACACTCATCTTTCCTCACACAAATAATGATGCATCCTGAATACACATCATAAACGCCGCATTGAAATATAATTTAATCGAAATTATAGCAACATTCGATTATTTGTAACAAATGTCGACACATCACACTTCCATCGCGTGTACAAATCTTAAAGTACTGTAGTCAGTTGAATTCAATATGATTGGATAAAAAGTTCATTTGAAAAGATTCATATAATGTACATCATATTGTTTTGCTTGATCTACGATAAAGTGTTTAAAGAATTTATTAGTACAAGAATAAAAAAGGAAACAAAAATATATATATTATTATTAATACTAACCAAAATAAAGAAGAAGAATAGAAAATCCAATTGACTGCAGAAAAAAAACTTGTCGCAAAAAGGAAATATACGCGGGAAACAAAAATAATCCATCCACGTTTTGAACAAAATATGTAATGTGACATGACTTTCTTTGTTGAAAGATCTTCATACATGTAGCGTCAGAGTGCAGGAATTAAATCAACAATAAGGAGAACCGAAATTCGTATAAAGTATGACTATGGTCGTTTCTCGGTTGTCGTTTGTGTGAAGACAGACCAGGTAGAGTATTGTGCGCATGATAAATAAAGTGTGAGTACTTAGACCTATGATGCATAAGTTATGCAAATATGGCATAATGCTTATACGTCGCTTGTGTACGTATGATGCGTATGATGTTGAATGCTTGCGTGTTAAGAGTGAAAGGTTGCAAAAAGTAAAAAAAAAAAAAATACTAATATGTTATCAACATAAATAACAAGTAAATAGCAAATATATATAAAATAATTTCATTTAATTGTTAATCAAATCTATTCTATTGTAATAAATGATTTTTTCAAAAAATCAAAATGGCTTTTTTTTTTTTGATTTATCCTTATCTATAATAAAACATATTCTATCTAAATGATAGAATATGAAAACGTAAGGGGAAGGGAAAGGAAAAGCGATAGGGGGGAAAAACGAAAAATCACCATAATATCTAAAATCTGGGACAATGACAGAAAAAAAAGCCGAGTTATGGTGGCAATTTTTCTTTTCCATTGAAAAAAGCGACCGTGATTGGATGTGGTCCTATGGCTTAATGCCGAAAGATTAATTTGCCAAAGGACCACTAATAAAAAAAAAGGATGTAATGGAAAAAGGGGAAAAAAGTTCGATAAAAGTTTTTAAACGTCGAGAAAAAAATTTTTTTTTTATAAGTTTTTTAAATTTTAAAAGTTTGAATCGAAAAAATAAAATATTCGGATTTTTTAATGCCAATTACGATTATGCCAGTCACGATTTTGCCTTGAATTCGATTTTTGCCAATTTAATATTTAATAATTAATAACGGTTATGAGTGATGAATGGGTGCTATTGTAATTGTAAACATAAAAAGATGCATTATTAATTTAATTCATTCATTTCAATGATAACCAACATAACAAAATATTAAAATATTAAAATATTAAAATATTAGATTAAAAATACATACATCTAATAATTTTTCCGCAGACCACCTAGCATCACCGGTTCTAGTGAAACATTTTTCTAAGAAATCAATAGCTTCCCATCCAACTCCAAGATCATCCTTCTTACTACGTAAACGTTGGAATCCATAAGGTTTTTCACCTTTACGTAATTTATCCATAATTTCATCATCACTAGTACGTCCCCAAGCAGCTTTTCCAGTTAAAAGTTCTAAAACACAGATACCCAAAGACCAAATATCAACTTTGGTATCATAAGGTCGATCAGGTGCAACGAGAACAACATCAGGAGCCATATATGGAATAGTGCCGACCATAGAAGTTGTCGATGTTGGTGTCAATGAAGCGATACCAAAATCGGCTGTGAAAATTTTTTTTTCAAATATTAGAACAAGTTATAACATATTAAAATATTTTAATATTTATAATATTTTAAATAAATACATACCAAGTTTAATTTCATTATTTGCACCGGCCAAAATATTGGAGAGTTTAAGGTCACGATGAATAATTCCATGAGCATGTAAATGTTTTAAAGCTTTCAAAAGCTGTAAATATTTTTAAAAAATTTTTTAAAAATGTTTAAAAATGTTGTTAATAATCAAAATAATTATATGATTTTATAGTGAATAAAAGACAATGTGATAAAATTTTACCTCTCCAGTAATTCGGCTAACTTCACGTGGAGTAATTTTACCGGCACGATTAGTTACATCACCACGAGCACATTTTTCCATTGCAATCCACACTTCACGAATTTTACCATCCCATCTTAAGTAACTTTGTTTATAATCAACAATATTCTTGTGTTTGAGATTTTTGAGAACATAAATTTCATTAAAAATGAATTCCAAAGAATATGTAAGAGGGATGATCTTTACAGCAGCTTCTTCATTAGTAGAATTTAATGGAAAGGCTGTATGAACTTTAGCAGATGAACCCTCATCGATAACTTGTTTAAGATCGTAATATTTGAGAGGGTTATCCATGATGCTATAATCAGCAATCAAACGGAGATAATATTGTAAAGTTGTAAAAGCATCATCGGAAGGTGGTGGAGGTGGTGGACGTGGAATAGAAGGATCAACAACAACATTTTCATTAAGTCGACTACGACGAGATTGACTTGATACAGGAGTTGAAGCACGTGATGTAGTCAAAGCAGGTGATTGTGCACGGGCAGGAGTTGATGGACGATTATTTGTAACTTGTTTATGAAGTGGAGAAGACGACCTATTTTTTGATTCAGCAACTATTTGATTTACAGGACGAGTCAAACCAATTTTATTAGGATTTCCAGAATTAGGTGAAGGACGTTGATGAGATAAAGCCGGATGTGGGGATGAAGAACGATTTGAATCAATTGAATTAGAGATAACAGAACGAGGAGTTGAAGAAGGTTGAGATGAAAGGCGAGAAGCAGGACGACCAGATGAAGTATTTTTTTGAGAAGTTGGAACCGGTGTTGGACATCGATCATCAGAAGTATCCGAGTTAAATTTAGAAGCCAAAACAGGGTTTTTGTTTGCTCGAGAATTTAAAGCGTTTAAGACATTGATTTTAGATTGAGTTAAACCAGAATGAGCTGTAGTGCCATTTGAATCGGTACAAGTGGTAGAAGAAGAAGTAACAGGAGATGAATAAGATTCATTTTTTGATAAACCAGATTCGTCAGAGGAATCAGAAGTTACAGAAGACATGGAATCACGATGAGGATGAAGATGTGAATATGGTGAAAGATGATCTTTAGATGAAAAAGTTGAACGAGGTTGGGATCGTTGTTGTGTTGGATTAGATGAAACATTACCATTAACTTTTAAAGGCATTTGTTGACCATTATTATTAGGTAGGGAATTTTTTGAATCATTAGAATTATCTTCAGCCTGTTCAATAAGAATATTAATATTAGGACGTCGAAGACGACGTGGAGACATTTTTTTATCAACGTTGGCTTCTTTTGGAGTTCCAGAAGGTTGAGCAAATGAATTATAATGCTTATATGGCTTTCGATATTGTTGATGAGAAGAATCTAATTCAAACTCATCATCATCATCATCCTCTTCTTCTTCTTCCATAATAATACCCAAATCAGCAGCTTTCAGCGAGGCATGTTGAGTCTCATTGGTCATTTCATCATCATTACTATAGTCAGAAACTTCATGATGATCGATATTATTATGACCATGTTTAACGTTACGGCCAACAAGATTCAAAGTGCCTTGTGGAAGTTCGATTTCATCAATATCATCTTCGTTCTCAGAATCCATTTGATTATCGGATACATTATTATCAGTATTATAAGTTTTAGGGTCGAATTCATCAACTTCACTTTCATCAGAATCTTCCATGATAACATCCTTAACAGCCACGGCTCTTTTTGCATATTGAAGGTCCTGTTTACCAGCAATACCTGTTTGTCTATGTGAGAACGGTGATAAATTTTGATTCATTGGAGTTTTATCTAAATTTTTAAGAGATCTGATAGAATTAACAGGATTTGGTACAGATGGAGTGATCACGTGAGAGTCCTCTTTTACATCATCAGAATTGTTTATAGTAGTTTTACCAACGGAAGGTGGAGAAGTAGTTTTTTGGGAAGGAAGAATTTCAGGTTTAGAAGATGGGTTAATAAATGGGGAAGAATCAGGGGTAGGGGTTGTAGAAGGGGATATTGAAGCAGCAGTAATAGGGGAATCACCACGAATACGTTGGTAATTGTTCGATATAGCAGATAAAAGATTAGAAGTTGAATCAGATGATGCTTTTTGTTCACGTAATGATTTATTTTCACGTTCTAATTGTTCAACACGAGCGGATAAAGCTTCAATAATATCCGCAGATTCCAAGTATTCATTTTCTTTCTCACGTAATCTTTCTTCACAGTCTTCTAAAAGACGTTTTAATTTTCTGTTTTCTTCCACCAGGGATTTATCAGGAGAGGGAACACGTTCATGAGAACGACGATGAGCACTTGCTTGATGAGAAGTAGCATGAGCAGAAATAGGAGAAGGAGAAACAGAACGTTTTTGAGTAGTATCTTGAGGAGATTTCTTTTTCAAAATACTTGATGGCCTTTTTTCTTTTGGAGCACTTGGAGTAACAGGCCGAACATTATGAGGAGTAGTAGGTCTAGGGCGAGGTGGGGATTCATCTCTTGGTTTTCTTATTATTTTTTTAGAGACAGCTTTATTTCCTTCTATCACATTTTTAGGATGACTTCCATAAGGAGTTGTAGGTCGCTGTGGAAGGTTCTAATAATAGATTCAATCATACATTGAGTGTTAATAAAATTTTGTTGAGAATATGTCAATCGAAAAATTTTTACCTTAAACGTACTGTACTGTAGCGCGGTCTTGCAATACCGTGTACTTGACTATATGAATATTACCTTCTTTTTATTAGCCTCGGATGCATTTTGTAATACTTGATGTTGTTGCTCCTGAAAACGTTTTTTTTTTTTTNAAAAATTTGTTTCAGTTATAATAATTACCTTTACTGCCATCATCATGGCCCCATACATGCTTGATGCGGGTCGGTTTGTTGTTGATGATGTCGTAGACGCGCCCTAAAAATGATAAAAAAAGATTCAAGATTTTAAAAAAGGATTCTTAAAAAGAAGCATATTATTATTATCATCATCATCATCATCATTTATTATTACTATATATTTATTACATATTATCATTAATATTATATTATATATTATTATTATTATTATAATTATAATTATTATAATTATTATTATTATAATTATTATAATTATAATTATTATTATTATTATTATTATTATTATTATTATTATTATTATTATTATTATTATATTATTATTATATTATTATTATTAATATTATTATTAATATTATTATTATTATTATTATATTACTGTTATATTTACTGTATTATATATTATTATATTTTATCATCATATAACGTGACCAATCACATGATCTTTTACTTTTTTCTCTCTCTCTAACTTAAATTGTAACGAATCTAAACTTCAACCCCTTTAAAAATCCCTAGATTTTTTTACATACCTGTCGTCCAAGACTGTCCTTATTAAGGGGAGATATGATGTTTTTTGATGAGCGCACCACTGCGGGTGAGGAAGCTGACATGACGTTATTAACTTTTAAATTATGAAAGATATAGGAGAATAGACAAAAAATATATATATATATATATATATAGATTAATAACTTTACAAGAGAAAAAAAAAATAATATTTAATAAAGATTATAATATTAATAATCTTAATCTTTAATAATATTAACAAGAAAGGTAAAAAAAAAATAGGGATAAAAGGAGTCAAAAAAAAAAACTGAAAAACTTGATCAGAAAGAATGATAAAATTCGAAAAAAAAACGAAAAATAAAATAAAAAAAAGAAGAAATAATAATAAAATAAATTGAAATAAAACTATTTAATCGCGTATAAATCTAAACTTTATCAAAAAATTCGAATAAAATCGAATCACGTGGATCAAAGGAAAAAAACGAAGCCAGAATTCGAAGGTTGAAAAGAAAACTTTAAGAAGACAAGAGAAGAATAATACTAATAAAAAGAATCGTAAAAAGATATAAAAAAGAATAAAAAGAAAAACTTTAACAGTTTTTTCTTTTTTTTTTAACATACCTTTTCGGGACCACTTATGCTCGTCAGTGTTATTATTGTCCAAGGTTATGTGGGTGAGTTCTTTGACGCACTAATCCACAAATGTTATACTTAACCCAAAATAAATAGATGAAAGAAAATTTCTCCTATATATTATCAAAAAGTTTGATAATATTTTTTCTTCAAGCGAGAAAGTAAAAAAAAAAAAAGATATCTAAATCGAAGATTCAAAAAAAAAATTTTTTTTTTTATTACGGGATTTGAGAAATTTATAGATTTTTTTTTTTACAGTAGTAGTAATGATGGAAAATGTTGTTTATATAATAATAATTTATATATATGTTATTCTATACCGCTTATTTATACGGTTATTTTATAAAATTATTATAATTTAATAATTAAGGAGGTAGTACCAATACATCAAATTTTATATTGTATAACTTTGAAATCTGACCTATCATATGAAAGCCTACCTTCCACCTCCACCTTTTATTACGTCCAAACTTTAAACTTTCGAAATTCGACATAACTGATAATAATATATAAAAAAGACTAGTTGAATGATATAACCATTAAAATCATGTTATATATACATATATAAATATATATAAATATATATATAAAATATATATATTTTTTTATTATAAAATTTATTGAAATTGAACCAACGGTACAGGGCCACCGAATGTAATATAATAAATGTATATAATATAAAATGTAATAAAAAAAAATGTAATAAGTAAATCTTATATACAAAGTTCATATAATTATACAACAATATTTTAATAATAGCAAAGAAAGAAGATGCTCGGTAACCACGACGAACCAAAAAAAAAAAAAATTAGAATAGAATCAATAGAAAAAAATTAAAAATAAAAAGGTTCTTTAAACAAATTTAATGCGAGCATATGCCTTATCATTTATCAAAAAAAAATCCGTATAGCATTGACTTTTAAAAAAATATATGTATATATATATATATATATATATAAATTGATACTGTAATACTTATCAGAAAATCCGTTATACATCGACATTTTTATAAAAAAAAAATTGGATATTTTAGGTATTTTCGGTATTCTCGGTATCCACAACATTCAAGGACAGTGTCGAGAACGCCAATATATTCAAAAGATTTAAAAAAGTTGAAGAAGGTTTAAGAAGATTTTCGAAGGCTTGAGAAAGTTTAGAATCTAAAATACAGAAATATATACAAATATAGATATATATATATATATAAGTATTACTGTATATACAACAAATATAAAAAATATAATATACGGTTTTTTTTTTCGGAGAATTGGACGAATGAATTTTAAGAAAGATATAATTACGATTTCGATCACTTATTTTTTTTATGATCGTACTGTACGTACGTACGTAAGTACGTATCTGGTATGTACCCATCTGGTATGTACCTATCTGGTATGTACCTATCTGGTATGTACCTATCTGGTATGTACAGTACCTATCTGGTATGTACCTATCTACCTACCACCTACCGACCGACCTACATACCTATCTACCTAACTAGGTACATATATAAGTATATACCTTATAATTTTTTTTTTACCTAAACTTATTAACACTAACCAATACTAACCAATACTAACCAATACTAAACTTTTGAGTTGTACATTTTTTTTGTGACAGCTGGGTAATACATAAGGACTTACAAAAGTACAAAAAAAACAACAACAATATTATGTACGTACAATATTATGTCAACATTATATAATATAGGTTAGGTAAATCATGACTAATTTTTTTATGTATATTATCTTAAAAAAAAAAAAGTTATAACATAACAAAAAATCTAGTAATTACTAAATTTATCATTAATATTTAATACCTGATATAAACTTATATAATGTAATAAAAAAAATATAACTAATAAATAACCTATACATATATTATAACTATAATAATTATAATAATAATTATAATTAATACAATATTCATAAACTATACATAATTATTTGCATTAAATTACCGTATTGACATAATCACGTGTATAACCAGATTAAAAAGTCGGGGCTTTGGTCTAAATTTAGTATTTTTTTCCAACTTGATATGATATTCGTTAAAGTAAGCCGTTTGAGGCTAGCATTCATAAACGTTTAATTATTATTAATTATTATTAAAAACAAAAAAAAAACAATATTAACGTTTTATGTTTCGAACTTAATAGTAAGCAGCAATATTAGTAAGTAATAAAGAATAATATGTTCAGGCAGATACAAAGACAAGGTTACCGGAACATTTCAAACAATTAATTATACATATAAAAAAAAAAAAAAAAAAAAAAGAGATGCAAGAATTGATACATTTATGGGATTCATTAAATCATATCATATGAAATCGATACAAATTGAGACATCAAGTCGAGGGATATTAACATTGTCGTCATTTTTTTTTCTGCGCTGGAAAATTTCATTTGTTGACTAAATGAATTTTTATGGTTGTCAAGTAACCCGATTGATCACACGATCGTATTCGGAAAATATTTCCCGTATAATGCAGCATGTAGTAGTTATATATAGTGCTTTATAAAAAAATTACTACATACGTACTGTACATACCAGATAAGTAACAGTAAGTACGTACGTATCAATTTTTAATACGTATTATGCATTGTCTTTATAATATCTAACGGACCAAGTCTCCCGAGAATAAAGATAATAAAGATTACAATCCTTTGATTATGACATTGTAGTTTAAGACATTGTATAAAAAGGAATTATTGTAAACCTTTATTATTATTATTCTAAGGAATTTTTTTGTCATTTAATTGTTATTGCATAAATGACTTTATATAATGACTTTATTCTAATGACCTTATTTTAATAATAATGAAACTTTTACATATAATGTTCCGTAACAGCCCTTAACATTATTCGTAACAGCCCTTAACATTATTCGTAACAACTTAACATTATCTATTATTATCTGTTATATCTGTTATCATATTCGTAACATTTTGTAACATTTTTTTTTTTTTTGTAACATTAAGTAACAATTGTCTCAATAACGATAATCGTAACACACGAACAATTCTATCGAAAAGTAAAAAAAGAACATGTACGCAGAATTTTTTTATTTCATACATGACATCTGAGAACATCTGAAAAATATTTGATAATCTAATATATTTAATATATCTAATATATCTAATATATCATATCTAATATATCTAATATATATATATCTAATATATCTCTTAATATATCTAATATGTCTAATATTCCTAATATGTATCTTGAACACATAATACACATATGAACATGACATGTTTTAGGACATATGAGGACGTTTGAGAACATATGAGGATTCTGAGTTTATTTGAGGCTGAGGTATTGAATCAGAAAGTAAAAACATTCAAATAATAATAATAATCATTTAGGGAAAATCGACGAAAGTCATCGTTTTGGTTAGACTGATATATATAAATAATGCAGGGTGGATGGATAGAAAAAGAACGTGGCGGTGACAAAAAGATGCTCAATTGATTTGCAGCACATTATTAATTTATGTTTGGTAATATTGGATGTATGATGACTTATTACCTCCATAAAAGTAACTTATTTATCTTATTTGTGTGATAGGATAATGCTATAAAATTTGAAAGATTGTTGACAAACTTAAACTGCGTTAGTGAGGAATCAACAAACAAACATAGCAAATTAAAAAAAAAAAAAACTTTGAAAAAGCAGAAAAGGAAGAAAAGGAAGAAAAGGAACAAAGGAAGAAAAGAAGAAAGTTCTTTCATCATTTCTTCTTTTAAATTATTCTTCTTTAATAAAATAATATATATATTTTTTTTGAATGGATTTTTTTTTTTTGAATGTTTTGTCTTTTGATCGTTACTCCCGCTCCCGCCCGTTATAATAACATGTTAAGCATGAAAATTATAGCAATTGTTAAAGCAGGGGCTTTGAGTATCACACAAAGATTAAAAGTAGAATGAAAAAATTATTAAAATGGAAAATGTTTTGATAAACAAATCGCCATGAGAATAAACAATTAGTAAACATCTTCCATACGACCTAATTATATCATTAATAGATGGATTTCTAAAATTAAAAAATTCCATGATTTTTTTTCCCATTTTGTTGTTTCTCATTTTCCCGCCTCGTAATTCTAGTTATAGTATTATTATAGATTTATTATTATCTTTATAGTCCCATTAATATACCATTTATCGTTTTATTATTTTGATTATATAAATTTTATATACCGTATATATTATTTTTACCTGTTTTTTTAAACCGTTACTTTTCTTAACAGCATTATTATTATATATATATAGCATATATATACTTGATTAACTTGATTATTAATCTTTGTGGCTTTTTTCCCATTCTTGATGTATATCTGTATATCATCGATGATTTCCACTTTCCAGGTTACTGTCTTGCTTCACTTGGCATATATTAAAAGAAAATTTAAATAATACATACCATACATCCCATTTTTGTTTACTATTTTTTTTTATAAGTTTTTTTTTTTTTTTTTTGACATTAAAGCACGGATGCTTCCTTCTTTTTAAAGACCGAGACTCGGAAAGTTCCTGTCTTTATTATTTTGATTAACCTGCCACACTTTTTTACACACATCGGAAAATGATGTCATTTTTTTTTTACTGTTTATTATGCTAAAAATAGTTTTCTCAAATCATTCCCATTTTTTATAACCGTTATCCTTACCATTGTTTATTTGCGCCACAATTTTTTTATACAAGTTTTCTAATAAGGATATTAATAATAAGATATTAAATAATAAAGATATTAATAAAGATATTAATAAAAATGAATAAATGAATGAATGAAAAATGAAACGTGTGACACAATACTATATCCCGTGTTGTGGATGATGATCGAACGTGCGCCTTTTTGGTTACACTTGAATTTTAATAAGGAAATGTTAGTCGTGTTCCCCACGTATGTACCATATGTAGGTACTTAGCTATGTAAGTACATAAGTATCTAAATATATATGAAAATCATCTCTTTTCCCCACCCCACCCTGATGATGCGTGAAGATCCACTCGTGACTATTATTTTTTTTTTTTAATACTATCATACTGTACTATCCCGGATCGATAAGAAATGATCGACGTATTTTTTAAAGAAAAGATCGTGGAAGTCAACCAAAGAACTCGTATCGGAATAAATTAATCCTTTTCATGTGGAAATACTTTATATGTCCATGATCTTCACCGCGCATTTTGCGGATCAAATAATAAAATCGGATCACTAAATCTGCTCCCCGGTATACATGGTAATAAATCACAATCCTACTCTTTCATGATATTATTTGATTTATTTAATTGGTACTTTTCATTGTTTCACCTTAATGCCTATGCTTCTAGTTTTTTTTTTTAAAAGGTGCTTATTTGTATTTGAAGGACTTCTGCGCCGCTTATTTGGAATCTTGTGATCAGAATGTGATCGAATCAGATTAAAAGACGCACCTGCGTGCGTCAACCAATCATATATTAAAATTGATGATCTGATTTTTGATTTGTTCATGAGACAGTCTTTATAGTTCTAGATTTATATTGGCTTATTTTTTTTTGAAATCTTTGTTTTTGTTGTTGTTGTTGTTGTTATAACTCGAATAACGACAAAGTTAACATTAGTGTTGTTAGTATATTATTATATTAGTATATTATTAGTATATATATATTATTATATACCGATATATATAGTATATTATTATTATTATTAGTATATATTTTTCATATGTATATATGTATATATTATTAATAGAAATAACCTGTAAACTGTAAAATGTAAATTATAAATTTGTAGTTGTTAATTGTAACCTGTAAAAGTAAATGATCAAATAAAAAAAATTGTAAATGACCAAATAACATATAAAATCGGTAATACATAAAGGATTCATTTTAACAAAGACTAAAAATTTGAATATTGTTTTTGATCATGTTCAATACATTCAATACATTCAATACATTACCGAGTTCTCAAGCACATTGCCGAGTTCGCAAGTTTGAAAGATTCGGGCACCTTCCAAATTAAATTATTAGGTCTCTCACAATTACGTATTCAACACCTTTTTTGAAATAAATTGAATGGACTTTTCGTTTTTATTTTCGCTAAAACTATCTTCCAATTCCTTAAAAAAATCAAAAGTTTTTTTTTTTTTTTAATAATTCGATTTTATATTATGTACAATGTATCGTTAATTAGATTGTATGTATTGCTTTTTAGTACTATAGTAACTGTAATAACTGTAGTAACTGTAGTAACTGTAGTAACTGTAGTAACTGTAGTAACTGTAGTAACTGTAGTAACTGTAGTAACTGTAGTAACTGTAGTAACTGTAATAGCTGTAGTATTGATCTTTAAACTAATATCGTAGAAAAAAAAAAACTCGTAAAATAACTCGTGAAAATAAATTCATAAACTAACTTTTGTAAACAAAGCAAAAAAAAAAAAAATTAATATTCGAGATGCAAACCTTCAATTTCTTGATTTTCATTGGAAATCAAACATTTAAAGAATTACTACATAAATGTACTACCTAACACGCATGAGCCCTACATAAAGATTGAGATCTGATTAGGTTCATGATTAAGCAGGTGATAACCAAATTTGCTTAAAATGATAAAAGATCATGCGGAAAAAAGTATTTTGTGTTTGATTTTCATCATTATCATAATTATATATGTTTTATATATTGTTCTTATGCGAATCGGTGATTAATAGCCAGGTGTCAGGTACGATTTACGCGATGCTTCTTTTATGAAAAAGTCTCCCGCATAAACGAATTATCAATAAGTTGAGTAACCACGTTGGCATCGAATGAAATGTTTCTTGAAAATCGCAGTACCCTCTAAAACAAAGCATTTTTCGCTTTCCTACCTTGGGTGATATATGAACAAATGTTTACAAATGTGGAGAAATTTTAGACAAAGAATATCACTTTTTTTAATACTGTAATAATTTTTAATTGTTCGATAAATGCCGAATTTGTCCGAACTCTTTTTTTATCATGAATTTATCGTGAAATTTCATGAAATTTCATGTAATTTCATGTATATATATCATGAGAACCTATCAAGTTACCATTTTCGTTAATTTCATCCTCTTAATAAAATACTATATATGACTAAAAAAATTTTTTACTATTATTTGCCAAGAATTTTAATACGTAAAATATATATATATATATAATATATGTATATATATAAATATAAAATAATTAATATACTAATAAAGTAGTATATTAAATTAAGTTAATCCTTACCATTGTATGCGAATTAGGTCTAATAATGAATCCGTAAAAAGACTAGTTTCTTGATTCTCCAAGTTAATCCATAATCATTTTTCCTTCAAAAGGTGTCGATGAAAAACTTTTTTCTTACAATATATACTATATATACTGTTTAACTGTTTTAAAATGTATAGATATTAACAGTTTGACGTTAAAACGTTAAATAATAAAATAACTATAACTGATAAACTATATACATTATATACCATTCTATACAAGTAAATTATATATATATATATATATATACATATACATATATATACGTATTACATATATCTAATAAATTTATATATATAGTATATATATATATTTGACTATAGTGACTATAGTGACGTATATTTTATAATCTATTTTATCATTATAATTTATTTATTTATTTTTATTTATTTATATTTGTAACGTAACATATTATAGCACGTCAAATGATTTTAAATTTCTTTTTCCGATTACGTGAGTACCTTGAAAATCCCCCACCTTTTCCTCGTTTTGATTGACTAACTGGTTTTTGTGAAGCATTATCCCATTAGTTTTTGTAATATAATACTGTAATATGACATATATATTTATATATATTTATATATTTATAGATATTTAAAATACAGTATAATATATATATATATATATATACAGTATATATATATATATATATATATGATATATATATATAGTATTTATATGTTTTTATTTTTATGTCATCTGATTGTCAGCTTGTCATATATTACAACGTAAGCGGCTCATGGAAATCCCGGGTGGGGGGTTTTTTTTTTATTGTTATTATTATTAACCGTATTATTATATTATTATAGGTTTTTTTTAAGTTTTTCAATGAGACCAGAAATTACTTTTTTAAATATATGTCAAACATGTCAATAAGCTTTAAAATGAGTACTTTATCATAATCGTTATATCTTTGGATATCTCAGAATATCATGCATGTAGTACATATACGTAAGGTGACATTATACATAAACGCCGACGGTGACATTGTTCTTTTTTACACTATATATTTAATAGTAAAAAAATAATGTTAAAATTTATATCGATATGATATATCTGATATCTAAATTTTTTTATTTAATATTCTAAATGATTTTAATGATGCACAAATGATACTCATTATCTTATTATCATTATTATTACTAATTATTACTAATTTTTTACTATTATTTACTATATATATATTGTACATATTGTACGTACCTACCTATTTGCATTATTACTTATTACAATTTTTTACATTTATGTTAATGTTTAATTATATCATTTATATTATTTCTATCGTCATTTCTATGGTAAAATTCTTTTACTGATTTAAAACGTTACATCCGAGATCGTTAAAAATTTTACCGGTAGCATATGCTATTCGTCTAATATTATATAAAGTTCATTGAATATAAAAAAAAAAAGTCTTTATGTTATTGGTTTATAAAGTTAGGATAATGGTATCTTAAAACGTGGAAAAAATAACCATCCCAAAGATGTACAAGTATATAACCTAGATATCATTATATAAAAAGGGAATCTTGATATTGTGTAACAATTTTTCTCTTATTAATTTTTTTTTTTGAATGTATCCGAGTATATTTTCGAGTACCGCCAAAAAAAATATATTGTTAAAAAAGTTTTTTTTTTAAAAAAGTATTTTACTAAAAAGGCATTACTAAAAAAAATTACTAAAATTATTACGACATTACTAAAGTTAGTTAATGCAAAATGTTAGTAGTTATTACCATTAAAAGTTATGATTGTTAAAAGGTATTAGTACACGAGTACAAGAAAATTTTCATCATTCTAGAAAGAAAGCTCTAGGTATTAAATAAGCTAGTTGAATTAGTTAATGAATTAGCTAATGGATTTATTATTATATAAATATATCTGCGAATATACGTATATCATACGTATGTAAATATCGTATCATGTATATTATGTATATTATGTATATTATTGTATATTATTGTATATATATGCGTATTGATTTCAATATATTCGATACATGCTTTTATAACTGTGCATGCATAGTCAAATGTCAACGATGTCTGTACTCGCATATAAGTCTAGCGCGTTATTTTAAAAATTCCAAATTGACCGTTTTAAAATCTTTTAAAAGGAAGGCTTTAAGAAAAAAGATCAACCTCTCATTAATGTTTCATTAATGTATTATACGTATATATAAAAAAAAACAAAATAGATTTTCCAATCATTTCTTCTGCTCTTTTTCCCACCTAGAATTCTGAATTCTGCAGGATTTAATCACGGAACCTGAGCGTACAAAATCATTTTACATAAAGCCGAAACTTTCTAGACTAGGAAACATCCCGCGTATCAGAGTTTTTTCGTAATACCCAATCAATTTTCATGTGCTTATGTATGTATTAAACTTGATTATTGGTCAATTTTCAAAATTTTAAAAGATTTTATTTTTTTATTTTTTTATTTTTTTTGGCTAATTTCTTTATTGTCTACTAAATGTAAAAATGTGAAAATGTATAAACGTACAAACGTACAAATGTATAAATGTATAAACGTATAAACGTATAATTATATAGTTGTATATAATTGTATAATTGTATAATTGTATAATTGTAATAATTATATTAAATTATATATATAATTATATTAAAATTATGTATATAATTATATATAATTATATAATATCTGATATATAATTATATAATTATATATAATTATATATAATTATTTATAATTATATATAATTATATATAATTATTTATAATTATATAAAAATCATTATGGTATATCTTATTCACTCATATAATCGTATAACCGATAATGAATAAAAATATTCATTCTCACAAGTTTCACATACAAGAATGAAGGAAACACAAATCGGTTTAATCAATTTATTGCCGTTCAATTCAAGTTTTTTTTTTAAAATAATATATAATCTATTTTTATTATAAAAAAAGAAATTTTATTATAATTTTTATAAAGAAGCAAGAAAGATAACAGTAATTTCAGTAATTGATGAAAGGATAAAAAAGCCAACGGGCATAAAAATCAAGAAAAGTAAATCTTAACAAAGGTGCTGCACATCCTATTGTTCTCCATCTTACTACAACATGTGCAGTAAATCAATTCGAGCAAAATTGAGACACCCAACTTGCTAACTCAACTGTTTATATAAACAACAAATGTCTCGTTCAACTGTAATATTTAATATTTATACACGTATTTACTTTTTACATTTACATTATTTACATTATTTTATTATTTTATTATAAATAATTATATACAATATATATAGTATAGCAGATAGTACAGTATAGTATAGTATAGATAGTACAGTATAGATATCATAGTACAGTATAGATAGATAGTACAGTATAGATAGTACAGTACAGTAGGATGGTACAGAAGATAGTACAGTATGGTAATGTACTGTTTATAATTGCATCATTTTACACTAGTAAATAATTGCATTTTAATAAATTTAATAATAAATAATTTATATTTAATGATTATAAATGATTATAAATTATTTAAAATTTATATATACACATTATTTACATTATTTACATTATTTGACTATAAATCATTTTAAATTTACATATTGATATATATTATTAATAAATATAATTATATCAAATAACGAGTGTTTTTTTTCGTAATATAGTTTGATGTACAATTTTATCATCATCGCCCGTACGTACGTACTGTACTGTACGTAAATGCTGTGCGATTGACAACCTGCGGAATTTAGGTGAACGATAATTTTGTGCTCGTGTCACTTTAGAAATACTACGCCACCCTTTGTCGTTTTCCTTTTCTTTCATGTGACGCATTATATATATGCGCGTCAATAGTTTTTGGATTATTTTTAACTTTGAAGATTAATGAATCTTCCAAAGATGGCGTTAAAATTTATAATTCTCGTAAATTTTGAATTAAAAATTTATGGATTACAAATTATAGCAGATAGTTTGAAATTAATTGAATAAATCAAATTTTTTTTTTTTTTATACAATAATCAATAACAGATAATAATAATCAAGCTTTAGAACGATGGTACCTCCGTAAAGTAACGGAGTTTTCGTGTTAACAGGGTCAAATGTTAAAATGCTATTTTATTTTTTTAGTCAACCTTTTGTACCTTTGTTTTACTTTTTCGAACTCTACAAATTCCGATTTCAATTCCGATTGATTCAATTTTTCTTTTATTTCTTGTTAAAGTTTATTTATCGGATTTTCTGTACATAAACTTGTTCGCGATCGATTTTCTAAAAAAAGCCCTTGGTAACTCAGTAACACATACATTTTCTTTTTTATCTATCCTCATTGATCTTTATACATGCGCCTTTAAACACCAGACTTAAAGGCAAAAAAAAGTCCCGTTCTTTCTATATTCAAAAGATATTCGTTTTTAGAGTTGTTTACGAATTTTGGCAAGTCCCGTTCCTTTTTAAAAAGACGTCATTGGAAAACCTTACATTTCTATATCTGCAAAACGATGCAAGTAAGGTCCTGCGACTTTGTTACGTCCGCGTGGATTGAATAAAAAAAGGATATCTGAGAAATCTTTTAAGTTATGCGTGCACTTAAAATGATCACAGGCCTCTTAACTTTTTTATATAAGCACGCGTATGGTTAACAAGAAAAATCACTGGGATATACGAATCTGCGCGTTTTTAACACTCCTTACTATAATTAATACTATGTATGAAATACCGTGTGAATGATAAATTTTTAATTTTTTTTTTTTAAATATCTTTCTTTAAAAAAAAAACAAAATGCGTAATAATGATTGTAAATAACAACACATGATGCATCAATAAAAAAGAACAATATGAAAATCAAAACTCCTTGTTTCTAAAGTATTAATTTAAAAAAAAATAACCCCTTTCCTCGAAATTGATTTCTTTAAAAAAATAAATGTAATAGTTTTTTTTTGAAACAAACACGAAAAACTTTTATAATATTAGTTTAATAATAATATTATTATATTTGACATATCTTAGATCTCCAATTGGTTTAGTAGCCCGCCAACTATCACGTTGAATTTGTAGAACCTGACACGAACAAGTCATTTATATCATATTTGTCTAATCTTTATTATCGATAAATGATAATCACATTGCTTATGATCACAACATTTTTTGTGTTCAATCAGCATATAGTGACGAAAATAGTACAAATGCAAAGATGGTCTCATAATAATCATAATAATCTCGATTCTTTGTAGAAAAAAAAAAAAAAAAAAATGAATGAATGAATGAATCAATTAGTTTTGATCAACTCAATCCTATTCTTACATGCATGAACTTTTTGAAGGAGAACGTCAAACTAGTTTCAGATCATCAAAAAAAATGTACCTCTGTAATATTCTTATTTTTAGCATCCGCATCAAAAGACATAAAATAATGCAATTAAACAGATTCCCAAACCATAAGAGAATGGGCAAAATTGGTGATACCAGGTATGAAAAATTCTTGTTTTGTATATGTATGCGCCTTTCAGCCTTTACTGATCCATTTAGGTAAAGATGACTTTATGAATACCCGTTTATATCAGTTTATATCAGTTTATATCAGTTTATATCATTACTCCATTTACTTTATTGTGATGAATTCGTTTAGTTTTTTTTTTTTTTATCATTATTATTATTATTTTCATTATAATTGCTGAAAAGAAAAATTCAAGAAAAAAAAAAATAATAAATTATAAAATAAATAATTTATAACAACATTTAACAAAGACTAATAACAAAGACTACAAAGGTTTAACAAAGTTCGAAACTCTAAAAAAATCACGCATTCGAAACAATACACCTTCACATTACAAAATTACCATCTATGATCAAATCATACAGATCTCGGATACGTTTCCCGTTACGTGATTCCATTATTCTTTTCACATAATCATTATTCACAAAACATTGTTCCATTCCCAACAATATGACATGTAAATATAATCCTCCATTATTCTCATTAGTATCACTTTTTTTTTTCGAAACAGAACCTAAAAAATCTCTTAAATTGTCGCGACCTTGAAGAAAATCCATCATCACTTTGTTTTTCGAAAATTTTTTTTTTTATTTTATTTTAAAAAAAGAAAAAAAAATTCTAATAAAGTTCATTTTAGTACCACGAGTACTTTACTAAAATAATATAAGAAATCTGCATCCATATTTGGGTCTATTGATGATTTTCTAAAATTACACAATTAACTAATATACATATAATAAATTCAAAAAACTTGCATTGGATAAGTTCTTAACATACATACATAATTCCGAAACATGATCATTTACAAATTTGAAACTTCTCTAATATTAGCCGAAATTGAAAATTTATCAAATGGTGAATTTTGAATATCAAAAAATTTTTTTTTATTATCGAACGAAAAGTTTTCCCACATTATTTTAAAATTGACATTTCTTTACGTAAACTACATTAGATTCCACATACTGTAGAATTTACATTCTACATATGGATAGACTTTACATACATTACATAATAATAATTAATATAATTAATCGAATTTTTGATCGAACATTTACCTCTCATCCCTTAGATATCATACAGAATAAAATTAATTTCTTTTTTACTACCCCTCACACGGTTACATGCATTGCTGATATTAAAAAAAACTAACCATATCAAATCATTGTTTTGTTTTTCATTTCATCCGTACGATTTTTTTTTAAATATATGGGGGCGTCCAAACCTATGTCGTTGCCATCCGATCTTGCAGGATAAAATAATGTCGGTACAATGTACTCCATGTAACTCGTGACACATCTTAAAAGTCATGAGATTTACTACGCCACATCCCCTTAATTTTTTTTTTTTTATTATTATTTTGAATAATGGACTAGTTTACGAAAACCATAGTTATTTTAAAAAGCACGTATTAGAAACAAATATCCAGTACAAAGACCGGTCAAATCACTATGAGGACATGGTTTTGTAGGTGGTTCATTCCCTTTCAATAAATTACTCAATCACACAATAACCTGTTTACCTTATTTTGCACATATCGTTAGGTTCCACTTGATTCATTGAAAAAAAAAAAAAAAAAAAAAAAAAAAAAAAAACGCATAACATATTTCATATATAATAAATAGACCGAATATCATATCATCATTCTCATTCTTGATCATGCTGGCATACATTTATTTTATTTATGTTTTGCCACGCGAACATCGAACGAAACAAACAACACCACGTACACAAATGGAATCAGGTTAAAAAAAAAACCGATTTACCAAAAATGTATATTTCATTCCGTTGAAATTCAAACATTTATATGGTAAATGAATTGTCAAAAAAATTTTTGCGCCTATTAATATGTGCATATTTACCCATAAACCCGGCTGAATGCTGTGCATAAACAAAAAAGTATGTTGAGACTTCTTTCTATATGTGGATATTGACTCGGTGGTGACTCAGAGTTAGCCTAAAGGCAAGGTATGCAAAACATTAATGCTAATGTATTGAAAAAAGAAAAATAGATCAAAACATTAATGCGTAACAAAACACTAATGTGAGCCATAATGGTTTTTTTTTTTCTCTCGTCAAGGCTTGACAGCGCCTGTCATGAGTTTAGGTGCGTGAATGGTCACATAATACTTGTGGTGGTTTCTTTGAAACGCCAGTATGTTACTCTTTCTCTTATCTTAGTGGTTCGAACCACTATCGTAAACTTTAAAATGTTCGCCTATATCCGATTAATAATAAAAATCCGATAAATAATAAAAACATTTCGCCTTTTGGTATGATCAATAATATTTATATATATATTTTTTGATTTTTAGGCTAGCCTAATTTTTTATATTTAAATTTATTTCAGATTAAAAAATTACCGGTATATAGCAAAGTTAACTAACCCACCACCCTCTTCTATCAATCAATCAATCAATCAATCAATCAAATCAAATCAATGATCAATAAGTCAATCAGTCTATCAGTCTATCATACTGCTCCTATTTACACTATTTACCACTATTTACCTCTATCTTATCGATATTATTTATTATTTTACATAAAAGAAAATCAAAAAATTTTTTATCGTAATAATTTTTTAATCTAACAATGACAACGAAAAATTTTGCCTCTTAAAATAGAAATAATTTTTTTGACGTAAAGCTTTTGGAAATTGGTATGTACGCACATATAGTACGTACGTATGTACGCACGCTATGTCCGATTATTTTAGGTATGTATTTTGATGATGATTTATGATTTATGCATGCACGCTCGCTACTTTTAATTTCATTAGTAAAAAAATTGGATCGTTCTCATTATTTTTTTTATTTCTTTTTTTTTTTTTTTTTCCAAATTTTTTTTTTTTAGGTTTTTTTTTTTTTCAGTTTTTTATTTTTTTTTTTTGTTACAGATTTTTTTTTTTACTCGTCTTTTTATTCATCTTTTTTTAAAGTCTTTGTTCGGAATTACTTTATCTTTCCTTATATCTTAAAAAATTAATCTCCTTATTGCATTTACGAAATACATTATGCATATACGGAAGAACTATTTAATTGCATAGGTTTTATGTTGGTCATTTGACATGCGTGCGTTTAATGTGTCAGTGTTTGTGAAGAAATGTAACCATCAAACATCTAATGTAAGTTAATGCGGTACATACTATGTCAAAAAAGAAAGTTCAAAAAGGTTTGTCTTAAAAAAAAAAATTTTTTTTTTTTTTTTATCAATCTATTGTTTTGCTTCTTTCTTTTGACATGAGCTGTCAAATTCACACGCCCATCCATTTCATCATGACCGATTACATCTTTGGTGTCCTGTCATTCTTTCTTCGTACTTTTTCCCCCCATCTTATGCTTCTTTCATTGTCTTCGTTGTTACAATCTGCCCTTAGATAATGCTGCAACTAATGAAATTCTTATAACTATATTGGGTTTTGAGTGCTTTTTTCGAATACTTTATAACCAAATTAGGTTTGATTCAACCCTTAAAATTCTTTATAAATCCTTTACTTGCCAATGAATAGTTATTATTAAAGAACAAAAAAATCATGGTCGTCTCTTTGCCTAAAATTATCTAAAACAAGGTTTAGTTTTTTTTTTTTTTTTATATATATTAATATAAACTTAACAGTTAGGTACTCGCAATGTCTTCCATGTAATGCACATAAACAGTATGTATTAATATATACTTATTTATCGTACACTTTTTTGGTACTTCAATGAGAATTTATTATCTCACAAACTTGAATATGTACATGTTGCGTTATACAAATTTTTGTTACTCAAATAAATAGTATCAGGTTTCTTGTGTAGAAATAATTGGAAATTTTTCAAAGTTCCTTTACGATTCTTTCATACTCTCCCATAATCGTATCAAAAAAAAGAACATGCAAGCTCTATTTATGATATGATAGAATGATGTAAATGAAAAGTAAATCTCGTGAAATAGAGTTTTTTTATAAAGTATTTATTTTTTTTATTATTAAAGTTTTTTTGTTTATTTTTAGAACAATATAATGTAAACAAATCATTATTCTTAATCTTCAAATTTCAGGTTTTTTTTGTTTTTTTCCAAACTTTGGTGTAGTACGACTAGTAATTTTCCATTTAAATTACGTCTTGACAAGAAAATTAGAAAATTGTTAGAAGAAATCGAAAATAAATAATTTGTCAAATTGTCCCGGTAATTTTTACTCCTATACGCATGATTTCAAGAAGACCAAATAAAGATTACTTTAAATAGAGTTATTTTAAATAGTTGTATTTTGTAATTGGTAATAAAAAATTATAAATCGATTTCTCTAAATGTTAATCTTGTTCTGCTTTTACTTTTTTAGGCAATTTTTATTGTAGGAAATCTACATATCTGATCATTACGTAGCTATTTTTCTTTCTGGTTACATTTTTGGTTAAGTTTTATTAACGTTTCTCAGATTCGTTCTATTTCTCTTTTAATTGCTGTTTACGTATTATTTAATAAATATATATACCAGTATATGTTGAGATTTATATTCTTGTTGAAAGTATATACTGTATATGATTTAAATAACGTATATCGAATTAATTCTATTCATTAACTTTTTTTATAAAATACACAAATCATTTTTTTTTTAAAAAAAAATTCAATGTTATATGAAACAAATTAATTATTAAATATTAATTAGTTAAAACTAAAAGTTTTAACTATTGAAATTAATTAGTAAATATTTGAAAATTAAATTATATAAAAAAACGAATTAATTTAAACAAGTTTGCATTTGATATATTTAGTTAAATTCAATTAGATCTTTATTAATTTTTTAAAAATTTTAAACAATAATATATACAATGTTTTAAAAAAAACTTTTACTGAAACGCATCTATAGTGTTTTACACTTATGTATATATTGTCTCAAAACTGGCTAATTAATTAGTGAAGGATGTTCTAAGCAAAAATATTCTACACTCCTAAAACCCTTTTTAACCCTAATCTAATCCAAATACTAACTTTAATATAAAAAATTTGTATCGAAATTTTTATATTTATATCTTATAAAAACTTGAAAAAATCTAAAAAAAAAATAATATTATTAATATTAATATTAATAATATATAATGGATGTAAATCCATTATAAATACATTTTATAAAGATTTAAAAACTATAAATTATACACTATATAATTAAATAATGTAATATAGTAACTTTTATACAAGAAACTATATCACTTGACTTAGCATATAAGAGGGTAAGGAATGTGTAGATAAAGAGAATATAAACAAGAAAATAAAAAGACAGAATATAAAGACAACAGATTTATAGTCAATGGATAATATCAGTTTATTAAATATAAAATTTCAAGTACAAACATTTTTAAAAAAGAAGAAAAGTAGAAAACAGAATCTGCTCTGCCTTGGAGAAAAAGGCAAAGTTTATATATTTGTAAAAACTTAGAATTTTCACTATAACAAGATACAATAAAGAGATATAATAATGAGTTATAATAATAAGTTATAATAAAGAAATATAATAACAAGTTATAATAATGAGATATAATAAAAAGAATAACAAGTTATAATAACAGGTTATAATAAGAAATTATAGTAAAAAAATACCTCCTTTTTAAGAATAAAAAAAAGTTTTTCTACTATAATAAAACTAATACTACAGATTTGATTTGTTTGATAAAATTTATACTATAGGTAATACCTGATAATATCAACTTTGTTAACATCAACCTAAGCCATAAACCAAATTTTTATGAATTTTTATATATTAAAATTCCCTTATATATATCAACTTTAATATGAACCTAATTAATATCACTATCAATATAATTTAGAACAGGTTCAAATAGGTTAATATTAATAAGGATCACCTGTATTCTTAATATTTCTACTGTATGATATTATTTTAATACTAATATTTAAAAATTAATTAAGAATTATACTAAAATTATATAAATATATTATTATTTACTTTTTCAAAAATTTTGCTTTGCAAATTTAAAAAGTTAATAATAGTTTAAGAAAAATAATAAAATAAAATAATAATTAAATAGATATATAAAAAATTAACAATAGTAAATAAATAAATAAAAAATAATCTAAAAAGTACATTTGTGCACTCTGTGCTCCCTAGTGCTTCCTAATGTACTAGTAATAATTTTACCTAAAGTTGGGTTAGGATTAAAGTTAGAATCAAAATTAATACAAAATTGCAAGAGAATCATTTTTTGTTGGAAGTGTAATAGGTGTTATTTTAGTAAAATTTTGAAATATAAAAAATAGATAGTACAAAATACATGGTGCACTTTTTAGTAAAGTTCAATAAATAAAAAATACATAGCCAAATCAGTTACTATAGTGTATCAGGTATTTAATATTCAATTTTGGTAGAAATTGAACCTGCAACTATTATAACAGTCACACGCATTATCTACTAAACTATAAGGTATAGCAGGACCTGAAATATATATCAGGTTAATTATAAAATTACTAAAAATAGAAAGATCTGCAAAAAATCTCAATAAGCAAAAAATTACTATAAATAAAAAAGATCTGTATAAAAACACAAAAGTAAGCAAACTAATATCTAACCTATCTATATATATTTCAGGTCCTAGTATAGTCACAAAAAATTTTTATATACTTTTTTTGTTCATTAAACTTTGTATAAAATTGGCTAATCTAATTATTATAATTGTTAATATAGATCGATTTTGTATATTATGGACTATATATCATATTGCATATATACAGTACCCCAAAAAAAATTTTGTAGAGTTCCTTTTACAATAAACCAGTATTGTTATGGGACAGCTTTAAACAGTAGTTTGAACATTTTGGACAATCTTGACAATTAAATAAAATAAAATTACTTAAAATTTTATTAAGACAATTTATTTTAATTATAAATGGAATGTGTTTAGCATCTCAAAAAATATTTAATCATATATTTTTTAGACAAATTTAATAATTATTAAAGCCTGTATAAGCTTTGGACAATCTTGGACACTTGGATATTTTGGACGTGGACAAGGCCAAAAAAGGCCTTGGACAACCAAAACGTACAACACTACAATAAGCTATTTATTGTTAAAACTATTATAACTGCTATATTTTTTACTAAAATAAAAAAAAATAATAATAATAATTTTTTCTATCTTAAATGGTCTCATTAGTACTTTATTAATACCATATATTCTTGAAAATAAGCTACTCCGAAAATAAGCTACCCTCCTGATTTTTTTTAAAAATCTCAAAAAATTCATTAGCAGTTGCTATATATAAAACTTTTTTTTACTAAGTAAACCTTAAAAGTTGATTAAGTAAAGTTGTTTAAAACATAAAAATACATTTATAGTAAAAATTTGGTATCATTTGGACAACTTTATTTTATACGTTTTTTAATTCTTTCAAACATGCATATATTTTGAAAATAAGCTACCCTATATTTTTTCAGATAGCTTATTTTAAGAAATATATGGTATACTAAATGTATAACAGAACAAATGCTCAAAAATATATTTGTTTACTACTAATTTGTTAGTCTGATATCATCTAGCTATCATTTGTAGATTAGGTACTCAAATGCAACCTATCATACTAGTACAAAAATAGACACTAGAGTGATTTTGTTAGCTACTGCACTACAAAAAGTATATTTTATACTAAAATAGAATAAACTTCAATAGGTAATAAGAAAACAATACTATAACTAAAAGAATAATATAAAAAAAGAGGAATGGATAAAAAAACCAAAAAAACAATTCAAAAAAAGAAAAAAGGTTAAAAAAACCTATAAAGAAAAATCTCTATTGAAGGGTTTTACAACAAATATTTAATAAAAATTATATAATATTGTACAAAGAAATATTCTACCAAGTATTATATATTGTATCCTATCATGAATAAGTACCCTTTTTTTAAAAATTTAAAACTTAAATATCTTAACAATTAACTAATCAAATTTAATAAAATTTTTTTATTTCAATTTTATAAACTTATAAAATAAAAGAAATTTTATTAAATTTGATTAGTTAATTGTCAAGAAATTTAAGTTTAAAAAGGAGTGCTTATTCATGATAGAATATAGTATATATATAAGAAAAAAAATCTATAGCAGAACTTTAGATATCTTTTATATATGTCATAACTGAATTTTGGCCAATTTTTTTATTTAATTTGCCAAAAATAACAAAACTATATAAATAACTTCTAATCCAGTAATCAGAAATGAATAAATTTTTTTTTTGTTAAATGCACTTTACTAAGAGCTTCATTTTAAAAAAAGTTTATTTAAATTAGACTACTGGATGCCAAGATAATTGCCAAAAACTTTTTTTTGCTTTTCAAATTTCAGGGTTTTTGCTAAAAAAAATAAAAAAACAAGAAGCATATAGCATCTTGGTGAAACAGAAAGAAGAAGAAATAATAGATGAAGTGGATAGATAGAAAAAATACTAAAAAGAACTAAAAGTTCTGAACAAGAATAGTATATCTATTTAGATGGCTTTTTAATACAAAAAAAGGCCCAAGTAGGAGGTTGCAAGAAAAAAAAATAGAAGGGTAGGAGCTTATCCTGTAAAAACAAAAAAAATACTAAACCCAATAAAATCTAATTTAGTAATGACCTATTAGACTGGCTCTTAATAACAAAAGCGAAAATAGGTGCAATTGCAACTGTACTTTTGGCAGTTTTTTGCAAAAGCAAAATTAAAATATTCTCAAATAGCACAAATGCTATAAGCTCTGTTAACAAAATATGTAAGTTAAAAACTTAAGAAAAAAGTAAAAATAAGCAATGGAAGTATTAAGAGTCTAATATAGAAGTGTCTAGAGAAAAAGAAAATAGACTAGAAGGTTGTTAAGGTCAAGGCGCATCTGGAAATCAAAGTGAATAAATATGCTAATAGGTTAGCTAAGAAGGGTCTTAGAAGCAAAAGGTTTTTTGAAATTAATAGTGGCTATATTAAGGACTTTGAATAGTTTTCAAATAGAAAAATTGTATAATAGATAAACCAATTAGAAAATTTGTTGAAGAAATCACAAATATGATTTTTGATATAGAATAAAAGTATTTGTCAGATATTATGAATGTAATAAAAAAAGAAAAAAATGAGAAGAAAGTTAACTAGGATAGCATATAGAATCAGTTAAATAAAGTAAAAAGATCATAATTGTAGAAGCATAAAGCAGAGCAGAGCCTAAGTTAATAGAATTAAACATATTTACAAGTTCCTGCCTATTATGGTATTATTACATAAAAGATTTTTGGGAGTATATAAAACTGATTAGTGCATAGCCTGTTCAGAGAATTAGAAACACAAAACCATCTAGCAGAATGTAAAATATACAGAGGGTTTTGGGAAAGAATAGAACAAGAAATCAAAGAAGAAGTACTTATCAACAAAGATACAAAGAAGAAAAAAATTGATCTACTGACTATCGAGGTGTCTAGAAAGCATTTTTTGAAAAGAAAGAGTATAAAAGATTAGAAAACAAAAGTTAATAATTCAAAGCATAGTTTTAGTAAGCTTAGAAAAGAAAATAGCAGAAAAAAGACAATTAAAAAACCAGGCATTTGAAGCTCTAAATATGAAATTTTATAAAATAATTTGGAGACTAAGATGTAAAACCATTGCAGAGTGGGAAGATATAAATGATATAAAAGAGAAAAAAAAATAATAAGAACAGAGTAAAAAAAAGAAGAAAAAGAAACTAAAAAGAATAAAAAAAGGTGCAAAAAAGATGAAAGCAGAAAGAAAGAAGATATCATTAAAGAAATGAAACAAGAAAAATTTTAAAAAATTTTTAATGATGCAATTTGTGAATAGATAGCTGGCTTTACAAGACCAACCTGGCTCTTTTTAGATTGGCTATTTAAAGAATAAAATAATTTTTTTGGTTAATCTTGATATTAGCAGGCAAAAGCGAGTTGATGAACTTTTAATAGCCACTTTAGAAAGTTAAGGAGCCCAAAAAGAAAACAAATCTAGATTATAGCAGATTGCATTTAGGTATCTCGGTTACTAGTAGAGCCTTTATTGTTAAAAAGATGAAAATACAAATTTATGTAGTATTTTTATAAGTAGTTAGGGGCATGCCATTTATTACATAATTTTTATCATGGATACATAGTCAGATATAGTGATCATGTCTATATATTATATTAATCAATCAGTATTAGATAAAATGATTACACCATACATGGGCAGAGGTAGCTACTAAATAAAAAATATTATGTAATAAATGGCACGCTCCTTAATTACTTATATCTTATACAATAAAGACAGGATTGCTAAAAAAAATAAAAATAAAAAAATAATAATAATAATAACAATCATAGTGTCAAGAATAGTAATATTAACATTGTTGAAGAATTAAAAAAATTATAATTTAATAATTTAATAATAATGATAGGAAAAATAAATTTGTCACACCCGCAACATGTCGCACCTCTGATTCAACCAATTAAATCACAGGCAAAAAAATTTATTTTTTAAAAATTAAAAATTTTACTTAATAAACTATAAAATATATAATAAATACCAGGTTATATAGCATGAAATTTTATTCTAAACAACTTTTTCTAAGTTATAAAGATAGATTGTCTTAGTAAAAAAAACGTTTTATAAAAAAAATCAAAAATTTCCAAAGTTAGCACATATAAACCTTTTTTTACTAAAACAATCTACCTTTATAACTTAGAAAAAGTTGTTTAGCATAAAATTTTATATATAATAAATATAAATTAAATTAGTATAAAAAAAGTTTTATATGTGCTAACATTCGAAATTTTTAATTTTTCTTATAAACTGTTTTTTTTACTAAATGTTTTAAAAAAAGTTGTTTAAAATAAAATTTTACACTATATACTTTAATAACGCTTATTTATTTTTACATTTTACTATTAAAATTTTTAATTTTTAAAAAATAAAATTTTTTATCTACAAAATCATGCAATTTGATTGGTCAGAATCAGAGTGTGACATGTCGTTGAATGCGACAAATTTCTATTCCCATAATGATAATACAGTAAAGAGATATATTATTATGAACATTTTTTGAAAATTTATATTGAGATAAATAAAATATAAAGCTAAAAATTGTACAAAATATTATTTAATCTTAAGCTTTTAAATAAACCAAATTATAAAATTCCATGTAGCATAATTAAGTTTGAAAATTTTTTAGATTTTTTATTTGTATGATTTATTAGTAAAAATGTAGTTTGAATATAAATATATATTAATTTTTAGTATATATGAAAATTAATTTTTATTAAATAATTACTAAGTAAAACTTGTTTGGTAACAAATTATACATATTCTAAAAATTTTAAATTTTTTTAAAAATATTTATAAAATTACTAAATATAGGGATCTGTTAAAACCAAGCACTATCACGTGACTTATGGCCAATCAAATTGTAAAATTTTAATCATTACGGATTAGCATGACGAGACAAAAACAACGAAAAAAGTGAAAAACACTAAAAATACAAGAAACAAGTGTCTAAACCTGTTTTAGAGCATTAATAAAAAATGGTGGAAAAGCAATTTTACCTATAAAAGATTATTGTTCTAACTCCTAACTAACCCTTACTCTAATTTTAATTAAAAAATAAAAACATATAAAGGTACCTGGCTTTAACGGTCCCCTAAATATAATAATAAATATTATATTTAAAAATTTGAACATTTTTAAATACTATCTGGGATGATATTATTAAATATTATCCCTAGTATATCATTGTATCACATAATTATTGACCTGCATAAATTAACCAATTACATCATATACATAATAATTTTACAGATCACAGGATTTTTTAATATTAGTATATATTCTAATTAATATAATTCAGTAATATTTATTAATTATAAAAATGTTGTCTGTTATTTTTTGCTTCACAAAGAATAGTTTATGTTTTTGCTATAGCTGTTGCCTCCTCTACAGCATTTTTATTTTACTAAAATATAAAAAAACTAACTTATTCTAACTCTACTAACTAGTTTAATAAATGTTTTTAAATAATAGCACTAAGAAAAAATATACCAAGAATCATATCAAAAACAATGACACCTCCAATAATAACAAAATAGTTACCACAAAAGAATAACAATACCTATTTATAACATCACACTAATGATGATTATAGAAAAAAAGTGAAAGGTTATCAGTAAATATGTACCAAATAAAAAGCACCAATGATACTAGAGTAAATTGAATGATGAAATCTATTCCAAAAGCAATAATAATATATTATCTACTATAAGTGCTGCGTTAAAACAAATAGTATAAAATCGAAACTAACAATTACAGAAAGAACATACAACAAAAAATACTAGCAATATACAACACCTATTATAGCAGCAATATCAAAACAAGTAGTACAAAACTAAAACTAACGATTATGAAAAGAACAGTAAAGGTTAGACATGTAGTAACAAAAAAAACTCCTAGCAAAACTAAAAACAACAAAATACATCTCAATATTTAATTTTTATATTTAATAATAATATTTAGTTTAAAATTTTTTAAAAGTTTATAAAACTTTGAATTATATGTAATTTATTATACTAAACAAATTTTAAATAATAATTATATTTAGTTTCTTAATAAAAAAAAAATTTTATACAGCAATTATAATAACTAATTATATATATATATCATTATACAAAGCTATATAATTTTGATTAACTTAAAAACTACTGCATAGAATTTTGCAAACTTTTTTTTATTTAAAAGCTTGTTTTTTTAGCTTAATATAAATTTTTAAAAGTGTTTATAATAATATATTCCTCCATATTAATATTTAAATTACTAGAAAAACAAAAGCTATTGTAAGTTCAGAGCAAATTAAAAAAAAGTTAAATTATTGCTATTATTGGTTATATAAGTGAACAGATAGACAAATTTAATAAGACTGCTAGTATGTGCAAATCATTAATTATATGGGCAAACAGACAGGCAAAATCTGCTAATAGCTCTATTATATGTAGATCAATTAATTATATGAAGAACAGACAAACAAAATTTGCTAAGGCCTTTAGTAAATTATTAATTATATAGGTGAACAAACAGATTATTGATCACATAAATGGACAAATCGACAAAAATTGCTATATAATAATCTGAAAATATAAGTCTTTCACTTTGTTCCAAACTATAATAGAATAAAGAAAGAATTGACTAGTACAAAGAAGGTGTTAAAGAATATGAAAAAGAAATTAAGAAAAGCTCAGAATAAACTAATTTATTTGAGATAATATTTATCAAGTTTACTAAAATGCACCTATGGTATTGAACACCATGTTATACAGAACTATTAAAATAGCCAAACAAAATTTAAGATCATGTGTAACATAAAATTTTGTTTTTTGTTTATTTTTTAAAAAAACATTCATATCTCAAAATTTTGCTTATGAAACTACCTTTGGGGCTCTAATAAAAAAAATTTCTTGCTAAATTTTGTATATACTAATGCTTCTAATAAAATCCTAGGCCTCACTCTAACCCTAAAGTAATTAAAATTTATTTTTTGTTTTATAAAAATTTATTTTTTTGTTTTTGTTACACAGATCTGCAAATCTAATTTACCTATGGTATTCAACACCATAAATGCATTTTATAATAATTGATATTTATTAGTTCATGGCTAAAAGAAGTTATATGATTTATATATCTAGAGAAAAAAAATAAAAATAAAGAAAGAAAAAAGGAAATAAAAAAATAAAAAAATAAAAAGAACAGAAAAGAAATTATTATAATTGATGATGATTAAAAAAATAATATTTTTTTATATATGTATATATATATATATTTTTTTATAAAATTATAAATAAATTAAAAAATTAAAAAATTAAAAAATTAAAAAAATAAAATTGTATATATATATTCTATTAGTAAAAAAAAATAATAAGAAATAAAAAAAAATTGATAAAAAATAAAAGCTTTTAATTTTTTTTTTTTTTCCTTTGACAATCTTGCTCTATGTTTATTAGATATTTTGTATTATGTTTACATATTACAAAGAAAAACTATCTAAATTTTAAGATAGGCCAATACCCGGCTTACTCAACTAGTGCCCAAGTATGATTGTCGCACTGGTGTTTGTCAAACAGAAGCTACAAAGCACTTTCGTCATATGTAAGTCTTCTGAATATAACGAGGTACCCAGTTACCTTAGTGATTTAAACGAGTAAATTCTA